>VMDO01000634.1:68838-151397 GCA_007922755.1 Pedetes capensis | reverse complement strand
CAGCCCAGCGACACTGTGCCCTGGGGGCGAGGAGGGGCCCGAGACCCCCTGGCCGCCAGCTGCCAATGCCAGCCGCGCCCCCGCGGCAGAGGAGGAGACCTCGCGGTCCGACGGCACGGGGACAGCGGGCATGGTCACTATCCAGTGCATCTACGCGCTCGTGTGCCTGGTGGGCCTGGTGGGCAACGCACTGGTCATATTCGTGATCCTTCGCTACGCCAAGATGAAGACGGCCACCAACATCTACCTGCTCAACCTGGCCGTCGCCGACGAGCTCTTCATGCTGAGCGTGCCCTTCGTGGCCTCGTCGGCCGCCCTGCGCCACTGGCCCTTCGGGTCGGTGCTGTGCCGCGCGGTGCTGAGCGTGGACGGCCTCAACATGTTCACCAGTGTCTTCTGCTTGACTGTGCTCAGCGTGGACCGCTATGTGGCCGTGGTGCACCCCCTGCGCGCTGCCACCTATCGGCGGCCCCGCGTGGCCAAGCTCATTAACTTGGGCGTGTGGCTGGCATCCTTGCTGGTCACCCTGCCCATTGCTGTCTTTGCCGACACCAGGCCGGCTCGCGGGGGCCAGGCTGTAGCTTGCAACCTGCACTGGCCTCACCCGGCGTGGTCGGCTGTCTTCGTAGTCTACACTTTCCTGCTGGGCTTCCTGCTGCCTGTTCTGGCCATCGGCTTGTGCTACCTGCTCATCGTGGGCAAGATGCGGGCAGTGGCACTGCGGGCGGGCTGGCAACAGAGGCGGCACTCCGAGAAGAAGATCACGAGACTCGTGCTCATGGTGGTGGCCGTCTTCGTGTTCTGCTGGATGCCTTTCTACGTGGTGCAGCTGCTGAATGTGTTTGTCACCAGCCTCGATGCCGCCGTCAACCATGTGTCCCTCATCCTCAGTTATGCCAACAGCTGCGCCAACCCTATTCTCTACGGCTTCCTCTCTGACAACTTCCGCCGGTCCTTCCAGCGGGTTCTCTGCCTTCGCTGCTGCCTCCTGGACCGGGCTGGAGGTGCCGAGGAGGAGCCCCTGGATTATTATGCCACTGCCCTAAAGAGCAGAGGGCGTGCAGCATGCATCTGCCCCCCACTCCCTTGCCAGCAGGAGCCCATGCCAGCAGATCCTGGTCGCAGGCTTGTCCCCCTCACCAGGACCACTATTTTCTGAAGACCCTTTGCACTGCCCTGGCAAAGGTCACCTCCTATGGGATCTGGACCATCCTTACAGCCCAGCCTAAGAACATCCACCTGTTCCCACCACAGCCCCTGGTGCAGTCTGTGTCAGGACCCCTGCGTGTCCCCTCTCCCAGGACTCTAGCTTTCAGGACGCCTCCACCAGGGTAGGACTTCTCTGGGGGATGGGCTAGGGTACTAGTCACCCGAAGCTCGGGCTGGTTTTGAGGGTTGGGAAGCTGGAGGTGGCAAGAGGGGAGTGGCCACCCACCTGTGACCTGTCACAGTGACTGTTAGGAGAGGACCAGAGGGTAAGAGAAGTGGTCCCGGAAGATGGCTCCCTGTGTGCCCACTTCCCACCTGAGCCCGGGCTCTCGTTGCTAAGTGAGTTCTCTGCAACAGCATTTGGCACTTGCTTTGTCCCTTCTCCAGGCCGGACACCTGCTTACAGTCATAAGTGTGTTCCTGTTGTCCCCGGCCAGTAGCAGGCTTCCTGTGAGTGGAAAAGGTTTGTAGAGACATGATATGGGGCTTCTTGCAAGACATAAAACCAGGTCAGAGATAAAATCTCATCTAGCTCCTATGTTGTGATTTTTCTCCTGTCTTTGGGTGTGGGAACGGGAGACCTCAGTAAAGCTCCAGTGTATGCAATGGTGGAAAGAAGGGTCTCGGGGCAAGAAAAGGACAGGGAGCCAGGCTGGAGGGAAATCGGCCAGAGTTGTAGATAGTGGAGGCAGCTCTGTCTCCCAGTATTTTAAAATGTCACCATGCAGTTAAACATTGGCCACCTGTAGCTATGCCATTCAGACTGCACACAGTGAAAGACCGTACTTTTGTGCTGGGTAGGAAAAACACAGCACCAATAAGCTCCCTGCTAAGGAAAAGGCAGCTTGTGAGAGTTTCGCTTGTGCTGAGCAGAGAGAAGCAACGGAAGTGCTTGCAACACTTAGGCTGCCATCTGCGTGAGAAGGTGAATACCTACATATGAAGTGCTGTTTGGGGGCCCACCTGGCTTAGCATAGCAAAAGAAACTTCTGAGTTTGGTTGGCCAGGTCCTGAAGGTGACAGGAAGATAGGCTGGGAAGACAGTCAAAGGGGGACCCCTCTGCTCACCAGAGTGGTCAGCTTTGAGGAGCTCAGTTTCCTGCAGTGGGTATTTGAGAGAAGGCACCCTGGGCCTGTCAGCCTTGCAGACATGAGTTTGTGTCTTCTAGGGCACCCAGCACATGTTCTAGGGTGGGTCCAGGGCAGCTACCCGGAGGCTATTAAGGATCTGGGAGGGCCAGGAGGCAGGGCAAAGCCTGAGGGGAGAGTCTGAGAAATATAAGAGGTGACTTCCTCTTTGGTGTTTGGCCAGAGCCAGAGTTTATATGATATGAGCATCTGGCTGGTGTGCAGGAACCAGTCAGGAGAGCTGAGCTCTGGGTCTGGGCAAGAGTGGTCTGTAACCAGGCAGGCAAATGCCATCAACCTCAAATTGCCTGGAAAATCAGTAGGTCCTGCTGTATCAGCACATAGTGACTCTTGGGGGACTAACCAGTCCAACTTCTCCCTTATAAACTGAAAATAAAAGGCTTCACATCAGCTATCTTTGGCCATATGATGGCCTGGGAGTGATAATCCATGCTGAACCTCTGTGTCTCAGAGGGCTGGATGGGCAAGGAGAGCACAGAGCTCATCAGGGTCAGCCCACCAGGGGGTCTTTGTCTCTGGCAGAACCGGGTGGCCTAGTCTCTAACACACACTAGAGACGTGGCTATGGATTGGAAGTTCCTAACTGGGGGCCTGATTCCTTTGATCTCACAAGCAGGCCTGCACACAGGTACACATGTTCATGCCCACAGACAAACATGGACCAGCCCTAACTTATCAGTGCCCTCTAGCATCACCCTGAGCATCCAGGACATGTTAGTCCCCCTCCCTATGGCATGGTTTCACCATAACTTCTTAGAGGTCTTTAATCCTTTTGAAACTAATGGGTGTCATTTGTACATTCACTTATTTCTAGTTTTGTGATAATCACCATCCCATAACCAAAGCTCAAATTTGAATTTTAAAAAATGCTGTTCAATATATTTAGGTTAACAGAAAAGTGTAATAAGTCTGTCACTTCTTTTGAATAATTAAAAAATAATGTCCTGAAAGGGTTAAATCTGAACTGTTTCTTGTCACCAGTGCCTGGCAGTATGGGTCCCCCAAAAATGTTGCTGAACTTTACAACAAAGACCTAGTGAGGTGAGGGGTTCCTGCCATTGGCAATGGCCGCAAAGGACAGGGGCTCCTGGGCATTTGCCCCAGCTGCAGGGGTTTGGGGTCCTTCTCATGTTTCCTGGTGACCCACATGGGCACTGACCAAGAGTATTGGTAGCACTTGTGCTGAGCTGCCCAGCATAGCGCAGAATAACATACATTCTGTTTTTACTGTTTTTGTTGTTTGTTTGTTTTGCAGTATTGGGGAAGGGCTGAACCTAGGGCCTCACAGATACTTTGTAAGTGTTCCACCACCCAGCTGTCCCCTACAGCCCCTTTTTTATTTTTTATCTTGAGATAGGGTCTCACAAAATTACACAGGCTGCCTCTGGCCTCAAACCTGTGATCCTTCTTTCTGCCTTGGCCTCCAGGGTACTGGGATCACAAGCAGGCATGAGCCATGGAGCCTGGCCCATATTCTATTTATTTTTATTTTTATTTTTTTTTATTTTAATGCAGGCTTTCTAGCATAGTTGATGGTTGAGGGAGAGGCAGCCTCAGGCAATGGGAAGATAAGTCATCAGGGACAGCAGAGGGCCTCAGCTTCAGCTTGGCCCCAGAGCAGGGATTTTTTTCTTTATTTTTAAATGTTGGTGGGTATTTAACTCTCCAAGTCTCAGTTTCCCACTTGAAATATGTGCAGGGAGAGATTTTGAGTTTTGAGCTCTTCCCGTTGTAAACTGCTTTCTCAAGCCCCTGGAGAGACACACTGTTGACCTGGGGGTGAAAGGTGGCATTCTTCCACGCTCAACACTCTTTGCGTCATTGTTGCTTGCGTTGTGAGCCGCCAGCATTCACGCTGCCCTGACCCTGAGGTGGTAAATCATAGGGGCCGAGGGAGTTCCTGGTGACTGGTCTCTGGGTTAGTGGCAAAGCCTTTTTAGTTCTCTGGGCAGCAGCCAGGCATTGTCCAGGGGTGTGTTTAAAGCCAATCAACAATCCTGCGGGCTTTAGTTAGTGGCACTAGCTCCAAGGTGTTCGGTAACATCAGTTTGCATGAAACCTGCCCGCATGGTTTGCATCCAGCAAGACTGCAGAGAATTGAAGTCTTTCTAGGTGCCCAGAGCCCCTGACTTATACACTTCACCTGTCTGTGAGGGCACAGTGGAAGCACAAATGGGCAGTAATCTTGCTTGAGTTGATCGGACTAGCATCACAGCTTCTGACTTTAATGGGAATGAAAACCCCCTCGACCTCAGGTAGAAGAGCCTTCACCACTCAGCTCATCAGAGACATCACTTTGCCTTTTAAACTCCCTTTAATCTGCTGTACCATGACAAGCCAGGAGTGAGCCTTTCCAGCATGGTGAGCATTTGGACTGGACAGGTGGACACTCACCAGCATTCTGCCCAGTTAGGTAGCACTCTGTCTCTGAGTAAAGTTCCTCACTTCACTTCCCTTGGAAACATCAACCTGAACTTCCTGAGATCCTGATGGCGGAGGCAGAGAGTAACCCAAAAGTGACAATTCCAGCTGCACTACCTCTGAAACCAGGTGTGAATCCAGCAGATTCGGGCTTTGACACTTTTGTCTGATGGGTCGTAGGCTGCTAAGAAGATGACAGCACAGCCTCGGATTCCTTAAGTATAAATGTCATAATCTTGAGGCTGTTTGCTGAGACAACTCCACCAAGTGAGTCAGCACCACACCCCCAAAACTCTGCTCTGTGAGGTGATATCATAAAGAACCCACCCTGTTCTCACAGGGTAGAGCAGGTGGCCCTGGGAACCCTGAGGAGGAGGGGCAAGATGCTGCAGAGATTTCTCTGTGTGTTACTACAAAAATTTGTATTCCTTTAGTCATGCTGTGTGTGCTGATTTTTTTCCATCTGTTTTTATTGAAGTAGAACTTGCATTTGGTACAATTCACTCTTTTCAGATGTGCAGACCTATGAATTTTGACATGCAGTTACAGTTTGGAAGCTGCCACCCCAATCAAGATAAGGGCTGCCTCTGTCACTATCTCCTTCCCTCTTGGTGGCTGTGATTCGTACCCTGAGGAGGTGGGCCACAGGTAGCATGGGGAAGACAAGAGAGGTCCAAGGAGATCATTCCCCTATACCATCCCTGAGCTCTTCCCTCCAGCCCAGCAGACCTTTATCCATGGACTCAGTAAGCTGCTGCTCCCTCCACACATCTTAGATTTGGAAAGACATGTCCTGGACTCCAAAAGCCACCAGGAAAAACTGGGGCTTTGAGTATGTCCCTGGGCGTACTCAAAGTTGCTTGTCTCCTAATAACCTTGTAATTCTTTGAGCACTGGAGAGAGTGTGGCTTTCCCTGCAATCCAGGGGCTCCAAGCTCATTTGCTGGCCTAACAGAACAAAGAACATTCCTCAAAACTCTGCCCTGGTAGAAAGCTGTCATTTCTGTTTACTGCCAATCTGCAGACAGCTTGCTGTTGGGGTTGTGTTGCTCTCTCTATTTCTGCTTCTTGTTTATATGGCTGCATCCATGCTCTGGAGGGTCGCTGACCAACCAAACAGAGAAGCCAGGTCTCACTCCATGCCAGCTCAGACTTTCCTGTTTTCTGATGTTAGTGGTGGATGTCTGTAGGACTATTTCTTAGGAGGAAGGGGAAAAATATAAGAGGAAAGATAGGAGTCAAATCCTGACAACCACACACACACACACACACACACACAAATAGTATTTGAGGTTTGTATCACCACTTCCAAACATACTTATTAAAAACGGGGCTCCTGTTACCAGGGCAATGGTGCCCAAGTGTGGATATTCAATGTATTTGTGAAAAGCACGGCCCCTCTTCTCAAGAGAATTGAATTCAAGCAATGCAGGAGGCAGAAGGAGGAGGGAAGAATGAGGGAAGATGTTAAAAAGCCCCTCTCTCTTCCTTGCTGCATGGGCTGAACAAAGGCTTGGTGGATTCCAATTGGCTAGGTAAGCTAGCAGGTCAGGAAGGCCTCAGAGGAGGGTTTGAGCAGGTGGACCTAGAGAGATGTGTCCACTATGGAAGATGCAGGATGCAAACAGGTTTCTGCTACAGATTGTTTCCTATAATTTCTTATTTTTCTTTCCTTTCTTTCCTTTCTTTCTTTTCTTTTCTTTCCTTTCTCTTTCTCTCTTTCTCCATCTCTCTCCTCCTTCCTTCCTTCCTTTCTTTCTTTCTTTCTTTCTTTCTTTCTTTCTTTCTTCTTTCTTTCTTTCTTGTTATTGAGGTTGAACCCACAGCCTAGTGCATGCTATGCAACTGCTCTCCCATTGAACTGCCACCAGCTTCTTTTTCCGTTTTTTATTTTTTATTTTGTTTATTTTGAGACACGTCACACAGGCTGCCTCTGGCCTCAAACTTGTGATCCTCCTGACTCAGCCTCAGGTCCTGAGTGATTGAGATTGTAGATGGACATCATGGCGCCCGGCTTAATTTCCTATTTTAACAGGAGATTTCTTTTAGGAAGAGGATCCAGGAAATCTCCAGTCCCATGGCCTGGGTGGCCTGATTGTCACAGGCCCTAGCTTGGGATCCTGGTGCCTTTCCCCTGGATCCCTGAAGCTCCCTGCTGTTTGCTTTTTCCCAGTGGGCGTGGCTTCAAGGGAACATCCCCAGGGTTCTTTTGTCTTTCGCAATCACACTTTCAAAACAGGCTGAAAAGGATTTTAGTTCTGTTAGAATCCAATGTTAAAAACAATATTTAGTTTTTCTCCTGAGAGGAAATTGGTTGTTTGCCTGCATCTGAACCTGCTAACTGAAATAAAAGGAGGAAGGACCCACTCGAAACAAAAAGATAGTGCCAAGCCTGGCCATGCTGGAATAGGAAGAAAGCAAAACTGGGTGTGGCACGTATAATTTTGTGAAGAAATGCTAAAGATGTGTTTGGGGTATACCTCCCCCAACTGAGTCTTGACCACGATGGAAGGGTATTTTTATGTTTTTTATAACATGTTGGTTTTCCTTGATGATATGTGACGTATGATCAAAAGAGATAGTAAATGTTTGAATTTTTAAAATTATGGTAAAAGACACATTGTGATTAATCTCCCTCAAAATACTCCCCCTGGCTTTAAACACACCTATCTCATCCTTGCCATTCTGTGAGGTAGTTCTGGAGGTCCTCTTTTATGAGTATGCTGTTGTAGCTGCCTTGATGTCCTCAATCCACTCAAAACACTCACCTTTCCTGGTCACTTTGCCTTTGGGGAAGAGCTAGAACTTTCATGGTGCCAGACCCAGAGAATAAGGTGGGTGAGGACACACAGTAATGTTTTTATTGGGCAGAAATTGCTGTACCAGAAGTGATTTTTGACACGGAGTGTTATGATACAGGATGAAACTAAAGACACTCATGGAAGAGGACTCACAGAACTGCTTCAGAAAGTGGCAAGAGGGATGGGATAAGTGTGCTCAAAGCCAGGGGGAGGGTTTTGAGGGGGATTAATAACAACGTATCAGTTACTATAACAATTTTCTACTTAAACATTTACCATAGTTTTTGATCATACTTCCTAATAATGCACTCCCAGTTAACATAAGAAAAACAAGAGCCTCCAAAAATTAGAAGTTGGGGATCTTCTGTCCCCTGGTCCCATCCACACTGCCATGTTCCCCCCACCCAGCACCTCCTCTGCAGCTAATATGGGCTGTCTGGGTTCTGCCTGGGCAGAAGCCAGCTTCTCTGGGCCCCCAGCATTGGCAAGACCCCTGGAGGCATGTAGTCTCTTCTCCGCAGCCTCCTGGGGCCAACAGCAGTGATGGTCTCTGCACCTCTCTGTTTTGATAGGTCTTATGAGCTGAGAGAAGCACACAGAGGCTTTGAAGTGGCCTTTCAGCTGTGGAAGGATCACTTCTCATTTGCAAACCTCTCCCTCCTCCAGCTGTGATGGATGGCCCAGATCCCACCACTGTGATTCCTCTAGGGCTGACAGCACCCTTCCGAGTGACTGCATCATAGCTCAAGAGAACATTTTCCACTTCCTGCACAACCTTGAATTTGTCCCCACAATGCTTACAACTCCAGTGTCACTTTTTCTTTACTTGTTCATTGGTGCATAGGCTAGTAGTTACCAGGTGCCTACCATGTGGCAAAAACTGCTCACTTGCCTTGTCTACTCTGCACGGAAACCTAGAAGGTGGTATCCCTGGCATCCGGTTTAACAGCCTTAGAGGGGTTACGTGGGGACCCTAGTCATGTGACTCCAGGTGGCAGGCTGGGAGGAACCCTGTATCTGTGACATCCCCACTCTGTATTAGCCCTGCTGGGTGCTATCCAAGGGAGGCTGTAGGGCCTGTCCTTTGGGGCATGCTAATGAAACTAGAAGCATCTGTTGCTGTCCCAGCAGGCTCCTGCTCCTGCTAAAAGGACTTGAGTGGCCCATTTGTGCTGAGGACACCTTCCCCTCACCTCTGCACTCTCAGCACCATCTGTCCACACCTGTTTTGCCCCACCCAGAGTTCTTGCTTCACACAGACTTTTTCAACTCCTGCCTGGGAACATTGCTCACCTTGCTATTGTGGGGCCCTGAATATGCGTAGCAGCTGCCACCCCTCACCCTGTGGGCACTGACAGTAAAGCTTCTTCTGAGACACATGCCGAAATCTCCAATGACATCATCCCACTGTAACCACCCAGATTAACAGAGAAATTCAGCCTTATCTAGATGTCTCAAATATTTGACTATTTAACTGACCTCTATTTTTTCTCATGTCTGTTTTATGAGAACTTTCATCTCCCTGCATGTAAAATTCAGTCAGCTCTACCATTCCAGGAAAGAGGCTCAAGGAGTGTCATGAAGACAGTGTTCTAATCTCCAGTAGAGATGAAGATCCTTTAACACTGGATGAGACCTTGGTCTTTAGAAACCATCCCTTGAATTTGAGCCACCGACCCTTCATGACTGCCTTGAGTCTGAATATCTCAGAGAGCAGACAATGCCCAATCATGCAAGGACACACTGCCAGTGCTCTAGAAATACCTCAGGAAGGATCGTTCTTTTACTGCATTTCCACAAAGACCCTAGGGTGTATTTGAAAACACATAGACACAAATCATTGTGTATGGAGTTGTCATGGTTACAGAAATAAAAATAAATATGTGTGCACACAGAGAAAACATGAGATCCTCCTACACTGAAAATAGTCTCTACCCTTCTGTATCCCTACCTCTCTCACTCTCATACCATGTCTATGAAGATATTGGAAAGTCAGAGATTGTGCAGTGACCAGCTGGAGGGAGTTCCAGGGTGCTGACTAGTACTTAATATATCTCATGGCAAGCTGGACACGGTGGCACATGCCTGTAATCCCAGTGAGGCGGGAGGATTGCAAGTTCGAGACCAGAGGAAGTCTGCTTAATTTAGCAAGATCCTGTCTCAAAAAGTAAAAAAATGGGCTGAGGGTGCAGCTCAGTGGTATAGCACATGCAAAGCATGCAAAGTGCCAAGCCCTGGGTTCAAACCCCAGGACAGGGAAAAAAAAAAAAAAAAAAGGCTCATGGCATTTGCATTGTTTGTGAGCCCCATTTAGTGACATAAAATGAGGGGACAGGGAAAGGAAGATGAACTGACACATGACCCAAGAGCACATTGTAGTATGTTTATTTGTAGTGACACCATAAGCAAGATTTTTGCCTGTGTTCTACTTTAACTCCAATAAATAAATAACTATATACAAATAATATGCTGAGTTTACAAAACAGTAGAGGAAAACCTTTGCCTTACAAAAAATACAATTATATCATACAGTCTTTTCCATACACGGAAGCATGATTTCATTCCTAGCTTAGCTGAACAGAAGACCTTCTTGACCGTGTGTTGCAATGGCTACAGGTGTGTACCTAGTCTTTATTTACCAGAAAGCAAAGCTATAAAGTGAAAATTCCTCAGTTTCTTGAGAATAAAGGGCCTAACTTGGCTGCTACTTATTACTGACCCATATTTAATGTTATCCAGAAGGTTGGAAACTGTCTAGAGCAATTGTCCTCAAATGACCGAGCACAGTCCCTGTGGATCTTGTTAAAAACACTTTCTTGGGAACTAGGTGGGGTGGAGCCTAGGATTCTGCATTTCTCACCAGCTCCCACGGGAGGCCCTGATTCTTGTTCAGGGACCACATTCCAATGGCCTGGGTTAAAAGGTCCCTCTGACATGGAAGAGATTCTCCAAGGGCCTCATTAGGATGAGGGCCTAATTGGGTATCCTCCAGGCTCCATTCGAAGCTCCCAATCTCACCCTCCTCCCCTCAGCAGTAGAGTTGCTTTTATTTTGAACTCCAAGTGACAAAAACAGTTGAGAGTCAGATTAGTATGAAGCATGCAGCTCAAAACTTTCTTAAACTATCTCCTGGGAGGTGCTTCTTTGTGTCAGTCTGGAGCATGCAGCTGTATATTTTCAACACTGTCAAAAATTGATGATGATAATAATAAAGGAAACTGTAAAAAGTTTAGCAATCATTAATATTTTTTCAGTCCAAATCAAAACAACAACAATAAAAATAAAAATAAACCCAGGCTCACTGTTTAAAAATGAAGATTAAAAACTCCTTGGGTTTCATTTCCATGATAGTCCAGCAACATTAATGTAATGATCATCTGTCACATTTTAACCTTTGTTAAAATTATTTTACTCTGGAAGTCTGAAATGTCAGCATCAATTAGCAAAGCTTCTGAAAACGAAAATGCCCAACTGCTTCTTAGTGTTTTTGTTTCTGTTTCACATAGACGTCCTGCCTAGATAGACAGCTAAGGGCACAGAAGTAGGGTCACATATAGGTGTGTGGTGGGGAGACAGGGATGGAAAGTAGGTACTGGAGACATATAGGCAGAGAAAAACCAAAGGAAATGAAAAATACACCTAAGTGCTAAAAAAATAAATATCTTGGTCATAACTAGTCCATGGGGTCAAGGTCTGCCCCCAAGGCTGCAGACCAATAGCGCTCACCCCTTCTGCCCCCCGTGGGGAGGGCTTGAGCCACTCTGCCCTCTCTGTCCAGAAGTCCAGTGGCAGCACAGCAGAGGCCGGGGCTTTCCTCCTTCCAATCCTCTGGTCCCTGCAGCACATGCGCGCACTGGGGAGGGTCTTCTCCAGGTGTCTTGCCAGCTGGGGTGCTTTTGAGTGACCAGGGAGTAACGCTGGGGGCCAGGGAGGAGGAAAGGCCATGCCAACCCCTGGCCCTTGGAGGGAAGACTCTCAGAGTTTCTGCAGCGTCCGCTCAGTCCTCACGTGCTGCAGTACCACCTCCTTGGCGGGCGACGCGCACTTGTACTCCAGCTCGGCCCGCGCCGAGCCTTGCTTCTTGCGTAGGTGGCAGAGGAGCGCCAAAAGCGCCACCACTAGGGACAGGCTTGCGATGGAGATGCCAATGAGTACGCCCGAATGCACGGGCCCCGCGGGCGGGGGACCCGAGGGAGAGCCAGGCTCCAGGCTGGCCGGGAGCTCCCCGGAGCCAACCTCTTCTTCATTGCTGATCACCTTGGTGGGGTCACAGTCTGTGCCTACCTGGCCGGCAAGGGGCGTGTCAGGCCCACAGATGCATTCATAGGAGCCAGGGAGGTTTCGGCACTCTCCGGGGCAGTAGCCATTGTCGCACTCATCGATGTCCGCGCAGATGGAGCCCTCGTCCAGGATGAAGCCTTCGGGGCACTCGCAAACCTCTGGGGTGTTGGGGTCGCAGTCGGCAGGGCATGTGGTCTCGTTGCAGAACATCTGGCACCTGTTCGGGTCTTGAGGGACGGGCGCGAAGCCTTCTGCGCAGATGCAGATGTACTTAGTGTGGCTCAAGGGCTGACATTGGTACTCGCAGTTATTCCCGAAGCACGGGTCCACGAGTTCCACGCACTCCCCATCCACCATCTCGTAGCCGTCGTAGCAGAGGCAATCGAAGCCGCCCTTGGTGTTGACACAGCGCTGCGGGCACGGGTTGGGCTCTTGCGCACAGTCGTCCACGTCCTCGCACCTGTGCCGGTCGGCCGCCAGCCGGTAGCCAGTCTCGCACATACAAGAGTAGGAGCCTGGCAGGTGGGGGTTGTCCACGCAGAAGTGCTCACAGAGGTCTTTGCACGATGGCCCTACGGCTGCGCAGGAGCGCCCGTCGGCCTGCAGGGCGGCGCCGCCGGGGCAGAGGCAGCGGGGCGCCCCAGCGCTCGCGTTGCACGCGTACTCGCAGCCGCCGTTCTCCACGTTGCAGTCCCAGGCGCCCGGCGCCTCGCGACCCCAGTGTCCCTCGGCAGCTCCAGGCGGCGCCGTGCACACCAGTTCCAAGTCCAGGGGTGCCACCGCTACAGAGCTGCCCACGGGCAAAGCCTGAAAGTCCGCGTCCCGGGCCCCGAACGGGGTGCTGTAGGTACTCAAGAAGTGGGCGGCCGCCGGGGCGCGGGGATCTACCGCCAGGGGCCTGCAGGAGGCCGGGAAGTGGAACTCGCAGAGGAAGCCGTCAGCCTCCGCTTCGCACGAATGTTCCTCCCAGACCGGCTCGCCAGGCGCAAGGGCCGTGGCCACTGAGACCGTGACGCACACGGGGCCGCAGAGTGGCGAGCCGTGGCCGTCGAGCCGCGCCCACCTGCTGTAGCTGGTGTAGTTGTCGCCCGTAACCCAGTGGAAGCCGCGCAGAGGCCCCAGGTGCTCTGGGTCCCCGCACCCCTGCGGGAGCTGCAGGCCAATCCAGAGGTTCGGACCGACGTCACTGTCGTCACTCAGCAGGAGGGAGATGACATCGGCCGCCACCGTGGAGCGCACGGTCATCAGGTGTCCTCGCAGGCGCTCACAGGCCTGGCTGGCCGCAAGGAAGGTCACGGGGCCCCGGAAAAGCGCGAAGCACTCGTGCTCCACGCACTGGCTGCCAATGGATTGGGGCTCTGCTGGTGCGGAGATGCCCAGGCCGGCGGGAGCCAGCACGCCAAGAAGGAGAACCCCGAGCATGCTGTCCAAGGGTGCTGCGTGCAGGCGCCGAGGAAAGTGCAGGCGCTCGGATAGGGCTGGAGCCCGACCCGGGCGGAGGAGTGCAGGGCGCAGCTGGCTGCAGTCGCTAGCGCCAGTCCCAACCCAGACGCTTCTGGCTGCGGCGCGCAGCACCGGCGAGGCAGCCTCTGACATGCCGGTCAGCCAGGGCCCGAGTTTATAAATGCACGGCCCTCCCTCCCTGGACGTTCGGGAAAAGGAAGGAAGTGCCTGGTGGGAAGGGCTGATGCTGCATTCTCGGATTACTGGGTTCTCCGGACGCTTTGCTCCCGCCCTCGCTCCTGGGATCACCTCGCCGGGATGAGTAAACCCGGCCTGGGCGCAGGGAGGACCGCGGGCGGGGCCGGCAGGCAGGCGCAGGCGCCACGGAAGAACACGCCCTTGTCAGCAGGGCGACAGTTCCGGCCCCGACCTCTCAGGTCCCTATGTGTGCGGCCCCTCCTTAACCTCTTAACTCTCTTTCCTTCCCCCTCCCCCGTAAATGTTACCACTGATTTCAAGGAAGCCTGGAACGTAGGGCTGTAGGAACAAGAAACCTGGGGGCCTCTGGCTTTGAATGGGGCACTCGGAGGGGTGCATTGTGCCTAAGCCCTGCAGGACTCAGAGAGGCATAAAGGGAACATTTTGGGGTGGGGGTTGCGGAGGCACTGTCTAGGACATGGATTTCCACAAAGACACAACCGCTAGGAGAGAGCTGGACCCACATCCGGAGTCGGGACACCTGCCTGAGGAGATAAGGGGAGCGCTTGGTCCCAGGGGACAGAAGATGTAGCCAAGGTGACAACGGGGAGAAGCCAGGAGGACTGGCCTAACACTAGTCACCCCCCTCCCTCCACCACCTCAAGGCCAACCAGGGCCCGCGAGTGCCTGGGAACGCGTTGTCAA
Source organism: Pedetes capensis (assembly GCA_007922755.1). NCBI lineage: Eukaryota > Metazoa > Chordata > Mammalia > Rodentia > Pedetidae > Pedetes > Pedetes capensis. Next base: position 137,190 of record VMDO01000634.1, on the reverse strand, counting down.
GGCCAGACCCTAGCTTGTGGTTGGGGAAAGTCCCGCGCACACTGTCGGGTCTCCTATATCTTATCCCTCTTCCCAAGTGGTAGCAGGCAATTCCTGCCGAGCCCCATGAGGCAGGCGTGTCGGCGACTGCGTTCCTGTGATCTGGTTTTGGTGGGACAAATCCATTTGGCACCCTCAGTGAAATTGGCGGGGAGCTCCCGCAGGGAGGCGCTGTCGGCTCCAGTTGGATCCCATCTGAGCCTTTGGAGGTTATTTCCATTTTCAAGAGGCTGAAATGGTAACAGAGGTGCTTGCATATGCTATTTATTCCGCAAAGGGCGTTGGAAGAGGGGCGGTCCTGTGGGTGGGCCTGGCAGGAGCGCAGGGGAATCTGTCCCTTTCAACTTTATTTGCTTATTCACTCACGGACAATGTTGAGGGGTGGGTCTCAAACGAGGCAGCGAGTGGCAAACTGAAAAAAAAGAAAATCTAGACCAACTCACTTACACTCTGGTCGCTCCCACGCAAGCGCCAGGAGGCGGCGCTGTTGAACTCTAAACAACTACAAAGCAGTGGCCGGGCCCCAAACTTGCCCCGCTAAGAAAGGTTAAACGTGTAGGGAACGCGGAGGCCTCGCCCTCTGGTAGGAAATTCGGCTGCGGGAAGCTCCGCGTGGATTCCACGGCTTACACGTGTGCCTTACTTCCCTGGACTTTAAAAGAAAGCAGGAGAGTGTGGGGTCCTGACGCGCGAAAGATCAGCACAGAGGAGACTGCTCACCAACAGTGACCAAGGGCATAGGGCTTGGACGCTGAGAAAGTGAAGGGAAGCAGGCGTGAGGGTCCCTCCCTACACTCTCCGATGCCCGGCGATGGACAACGAGAGCTGGGACCGGCAGAGCCTCTGAATATTCGGCGCGCATAGAGTCTAAGCGGCTGCAACTCTCAGGCGAGGAAATGGAAGGGTACAGCGGGTCGCTGAGGCTGGAAGGGCCTGAGGACATGTGAAGCCACACCTGCCCTGACGCGGGACCTCAGAGAAGAGGAAGGAAAGACTAGATCCGAGTTGGGACTGTCCCCTGGGGAGATCAGGGTCTTCGGGTACGGGCTAGAATCCCATTGGGACGCGGCTGAAAATCCTCCAATAGTGGAGAGATTCCCTGATTGGGTGAGACAGGGAAAACAGCGGCAGCACAGTCTGCAGAGCATAGACCGGGAGCAGCATTCAATCGCTAAGACTTTCAAGACCGACCAACAGAGAGAGGAGCATTAAGAGAGGAGAGGGGCCCTTCTGAGAGGGGGAACCCTCCTGAGTGGGGGCCCTTCTGATACTGCTAACCTCAAGAGGGGCTGAAGGACATTTGACGTTCAGCCTTGTCCCACCCGGGCTGGCTGCAGGCTTGGAGGGGTTTTATCTGATTCCTCACCATCATCTTGGGTTGGGCATCTCGCATCCAGGTCTCCTTTAGCCCATCACTGAGTTGCACAAAGAAAAAGAAAAGAAAAGAATGGGAGATGTGTGAATCGATTCAATGAGTCCACAGAGAGCTCTGTGATGCCTGGGAAACTTGGACCAGCAAGTATGAGGAGCTGCTGATGTTTCCATATTAGAAAGAAACAAGAGCAGCGACCTATCAGGAGCAGAGCCTTGCATGGAGTGGGTGCCAGGAGTCCTAGGCTCCCTGCAGAAGAGACAACAGTGGCCCTGTGGGTTCTCCTGTCCCTCAGCGCTTTGCCTCCACCCCTGAGTGCACACCACCCCCTCCTCCCCAGGCTGCTCTGCATGCTTTAAACTGCTATCCACCCACTGAAGGTCCTCAGGCCTCTGTTCTTCTTGCCTCCTGGTGGGTCTTCCTACCTGTATCTCCTGCACGCAGGGATAACCGGCTCCCTCCTGCCTTTGTGTCCAGTTTCCCTCTCCTTGACGTGGCTTCTGATGCTGCCCCTCTCATTGCCCACCATCAAGACTTGTTTGCTACTGAAATGTCTATCCAAAGACCATCCCATCCCCAATCCGGACCCCAGGGGCCAGTTCAGCCTTCATCCTTTCAGATGACTCTGTATCCTTTGTGCTCTTGACCCATCGCCATTCTCCAGGCTTCTTCCCCCATGAGTGGGAAACACGTGTGTTCCTGCCCCTCCTGTCCTATGATCGACCCCTCTGGGCCTCCTGCCCTGCTGGGGCGGCTACTAATCATGGTTCTGCCTGGAACATCAGCTGACTCTGTACATCTCACACTTTGGTGGACTTGCCTGTTCTTTTGGTAGGAGACTGGGGAGGGGTGTTCTACAAAGGTCCCCCAATGCAATCCAGCTCTGTATCCACATGTGAGCCACCTGGATTGAAGCCCTGCATTTGTCTTGACTTCTTCTCCTGCGTCCTCTTCCTCAGATTTCATCGGAGTCTCTGTCCTTCCCCTTCTCCCCATTCCTCCCTCATCACTTTGTGCTGGGACATTTGGGCCCCCAACTCTGGTCCTTGCTTCTATTCCCTCCTACTCTTCACTCTCTACCAATGGCACTTTGAGATTCACACTCCCTTACTGCCCACCCCACCACTGGGCCACACCCATGCTTCTCTCTGTTGCCTCCCCGCCGAAGATGCTCACCACTGTGCCTTGACTCTGTGGCACCCAGAGCCTACACCTCACCTCCTGACACAGTGTCAGAGACCAGTGTCCTACTGGTCCCCATTGATGTTGAAAGGTCCTAACAAAAGAAGGCTCCGCTCACTGTCAGAGAAATGCCTCATCCTGTCTCACTTCTACTCAGTGACTCCTGCCTCTTCCTCCAACAGGAATACTCTGGTCTTTGCTCCCATCATCACCTACCAAAAGAGGTTCCCTTCCTTCAGGTCCTCATTGACAAGCTGCCCCATCAACAAGCGATTCCTACTAACCAAATCAGAGCTCTCTGTGAACTTTCATAGATTGGACTTTACATCAGCTGCTTAACACCCACTGCTCCTTTCCTGCTCTATAAGTACTCATACGCAGACCTGCTCTTTAGTGCGCTCAGTCTGGTTTCCTGGAGGCAAAGCATAGATCTTACACATCTTTGTATTCTCACTCCCTATCAGCATGCTTTGTGCAGAGACAGAGCCCAGGAGTTATTTGAGCACCTGTTATGGATGTTTCTTCGTGTGTTCTCATAGCCTCAGGATTAATTAAGAATGTGGGCTTTGCACCAGGCATGGTGGTACACACATGTAATCTCAGTGATTCAGGAGGCAGAGGCAGGAGGATTGCAATTTTGAGGTCAGAGGCAGCCTGCATAATTTAGTAAGATCCTATCTCCAGGATCTTACTAAAAGTTAAAAACTGGGTTGAAGGTACAAGTCAGTGGTAGAGCACTTGCAAAGTATGTGTGAGGCCCTTGGTTCAACCCCCTGGTACTGCGGGAAAAAGAAAAGAAAAAGAAAAATGTGTGTGGGCTTTGGAGCCAACTTGGCTGGATTCAAGTCCCAGTTCCATCATTATAAGGCGCTCTCTCTTGCTCGCTCCCTCTCTCTCTCTCTCTCTCTCTCTCTCTCTCTCTCTCTCTCTCTTCTAATTTTAAGATTTAGCAAATATCCCTCTTCTCTGTGCCTTCATTTCCTCAACTGTGCAATGATGTTGTTAGGTGCCGTTGAGTCAGTGTCCAACTCATAGCAACCCCACGTACAACAGGCAAAACAGTATTGTTAGTGCTTCTCTGCTATACATAGGGTTTTCAATGGCTGCTTATTTTTTTTTTTTTTTTTTGGGGGGGGGGGGGGGGGGGGGGGTGGGTTGTCAGGTCCTTCTCCCAAGCCTACAACACCTGGTGTTCTCAGGTGCTGATCCATCTAAGTACTAACCAGCCCTCACCCTACTTAGCTTCTGAGATCTGCCAAGATCAGACACCACAGTGGTATGGTTGCAGGCCAACTGTGCCATAGGAATCATAACAGTCCCCTCTTCAAAGTATTATGAGAACTAAATAGGTTATGCATGTAAAACATTTAGACTGGTTGAGCCATAGTAAACTCCCAACAAATTTTAGCTAAAAAGCGAACACATATTTTTCCTGGAATTTATATTCAGCCACTGATTATTTTTGGCATCCAGCCCAATTCCTGGTCACCACTAGTGTTGCAGGATAAATGAGGCTGGGGAGACTGGAGGCAAGTTCAGGAGAGTTAATTACAACAGTACGAGTGGCCCAATGGAATCCTTTCCAAAGACTGAGCTCCTCCGAACAAAGGAAGCTCAGACTTTTTATAGATTTCTGAGGGGGGGAGGGCTTACAAAAGCAGAAGGAGGCTGGGACCTGCACAAAAAAGGAAAAAGCAAACCCTAAGCAGAAAGCAGGAAAAGGGGACACAAGTCACCTAGCAACCTATGTGAGGCAATGGGGAGGGCATGAATTCCTCCAAAATGAGAACAAAGAACTAGTCTTTCTGCAGTTGTCTAGTTAAAAGGCAGGTGGCTTCTCACAAGAATACAATGTTGCCAGGTCTCCTGCATGAAACCATAATGGCTCACACGATCCTGCTTGGTAGCAATTATGAAGGCATCTACTAAAACCTCAGGAACACAGACAGTCCTGTTAGTAGCTTCACTATGTCACTTATAAGAATCCAAAATTATTCAGACACATTATTTGTAACAAGGTAAGCAATCGTTAGCTGAACAAACAGTGCTTTAATAAGGAAGTACTGGCTTTCACTAGGAGAGGGGGCTGTGTTTTTTTGGAGCCTGCCTCACTAGAAACTCACTAAACATCTGTTCCTTTAAATTTGGCCCAGCCAAGTATTTTTTACCAATTATTACAATAAGCAATTATGGAAAAGCTCAAGGACTAAAGGGGGCATCATGAAGCCACTGAAGCTATGCAGGGAAGCAAGCCGGATTTCTGTCCCAGATTTGCCCTGGAGGCATCATTGTGAAGTTCTTCATATCCTTGGTGAGGAAGCTGAAAGTCAGAGGAATAAATGACTCCCCAAGGTCACAGGACTATCCACAGTGAAACTGAGATTCACCAGCCCATGTTAAGATGAAAGACTTACAGCACAGAAGACATCGGAGTCCTGATTTCGCTATATAACAGCCAACGCATGTTACATTTCTTAAAGGCATGCTAAATTTCTTAAATCTCTGGTTTCCTTCCCTCCTCCTTCCCCACACACTCCAAACACTTGTGGTACAATATCTAATGTATAAGGTTGTTATAAAAAAATTCAGCAGAAGGTGTACATACAGTCACTATTATCTTTCTTGGAACACAGTGGCTACTCAACAAATTCAGGTCTTACTAGTGGTGGAAGCTTTATTAAAGGCCCCTGTGATCACTCATACTCATCCAGGAAATCTGGCTTTTTAGTTGAGAATTTCTGTGTAATTCTGTAGAAGAGGCTGGACCAACTACCTGGTTAGTGAATAGACCTCAGCCATTTGTGGGAAAGCAAGCAAACATGTAAACATTGTTAAAAGCAGCACGAATAAATAGGAGTCCAGAAACAGAAAGAAGCCTCAAGGGCATTGCACTGATCCTATCCATACTGTCACCATATTTACCAATCATAACTACTAAAATATAGACAGAAAACTTAAGTATCTATGGCTATGCAGCAGTGCATAAATCAAAAAGTAGAAAAATAAATCCTGGTTGAGTAAATATTATTCAATGAACATGTCTGTATAGCAAAGCAAATATTTTACTACATTTCTGATCTCACTTGGACTTTCTTTAAGAAACAGTAAAAAAAGGACAATCATTTATTGGTCTATCCTTTGTAAAAGAAAATATGCTGCATGCACAAAACTCTCATAGCTATTTTCACCCTAATGGTGAAACACTAAAAGCTTTCCCTCTAAGATCATGAACAAAACAAGTGGGTCCGCTCTTGCCATTTGTATTCAACTTTGTAAAGAAGAAACTATGAAAGTTCAGATGGTGCAGGATATAGAATCAATATACAAAAATCAAATGCATTTCTATGTATATATTGAAAAATAAGTTAGGAAAACAATTTCATTTATAGTAGAATAAAAAGGAATAACATGAAGAATAAATTTAACAAAAGAAGTATGAAATATTTGTCTTGAAAGTCATAAAGTATTGTTGAAAGAAAAATTTAAAAACATAAATAAATACTACATTCATGGATCAGAAGACTCAAATATAGTTAAGTTGGCAATACTCCCAAAACTGATCTACTGATTCACTGCAATCCCTATCAAAATCTCAGTTGCTTTCTTTGTTTGTGGAAATATACCAGTTGATCCTACAATTCACATGGCAATTGAAGTAACTCTGAAAAGCCAAAACAATCTTGGGGAAAAAAATCAAAGTAGGAAGATTCATAATTCCTGATTTCAAAACTTACTATAGAACTATAGTAAGCAAAACAGTGTGATCCTGGGTAGACATAAATCACTGGTATAGAATTGAGAATCTAAAAATAACCCTCACATTTATGGTAAATTAATTTCCACAAAGGTTCCAAGAAAATTAAATGGGGGAAAGAATAGTCTTTTCAGCCAATAATGCTGGGAAAACTGGCTAGGTATACAGAAGGTAGGGTTACAAAAGATCATGCAAAATAATTTTTTAAAAACCTTAAGGGAAGAGCTAAAACTAGAAACCTATTAGAAGAAAAGATAAGTGTAAATCTTTGTGACTGTAGACTAGGCAACAAACTCTTGGATATGATACCAAAAACACAAGCAGCAAAAGAAAACACAAACTGGACATCATTGAAGTTAAAAACTTCTGTTTCAAAGAAGGACACCCACTGAATGGGAGAATAGGAGAGAATCCTTACTAATCATGTAACTGATAAGGCATTTATCTCCAGTGTATATTAAAAACTAGTAAAATAAATAAGACAACCAACCCAAGAAGACAACCAACCCCAACTGGGGCGTGTGAAAACACAGTTCTCTAAAATGGTAGATAAATGGCTGACAATCTCATTAGCCATTATAGAAATGCAAATCAAAACCACAATGAGATACCACTTCATATCTACTAGGATGGCTATAATAAAAAAGATGGATAATGATAAATGTTGGGCAAAGATGTTGAGAAATCAGAATCCTCATACGGTGCTAGAAATATAATGGGTCAGCTGCTTTGGAAAGTTATTAAACAAGTAGCTATGATGTTTCTATTCTACTCCTAGTTATATACTCAAAATAAGTTAAAATATATATCCACATAAAAACTTGTACGCAAATGTTCATAATTGCACTATTTTAAATAACCAAACAATAGAAAGAACCCAAATGTCCACCAGCTGATGAATGGACAGATACAAAGTAATATGTCTCTACCATGGGATGTTGTTTGGCAATAAAATGACGTGAAGTACTGATTCATACCATGACCTGGATAAGCTTTGAAAACCTGATGCATTCCCTCCTCCTAAGCAGCTTCTTCTAAGAGAAGAAGAAAACTGAAGAAAATAGCGAGAGACTCCTGGAGCCCAGGCTGCTGGGCAATGTTCCTTTCTAAAACATTTTTCTGGCTGGATGTGGAAATCTTTGCTTAGGCCAATTATTGGTGAGCAAGAGGTAAGCAGGCATTTGTGCCATGGATCCCATGTAATTGGGTGAAGTCTGTGGCCTTCTCAGAATAATATTTCAAATGAGTACATCAAGTACAGAATTGAAACCGGGTGTGATGGTACACGCCTATAATCCCAGCACTCAGAAGGCTGAGGCAGGAGGATCACCATGAGTTCAAGCCCAACATGGGCTACATAATGAGTCCTACGCCAGCTTCAGCTATGGAGTGAGACTTTGTCTCAATAAACAAGAAAAGAAACAAACAAAGGAACCCTAAAGCCCAAACTCCAGAATTTCACCATTCATATTGCAATGCTATAAAAATGAAGCAAATATGTGATAGGAAAGGCATCTTTGCAGATGTCTTAAATCACAGTTGTGGAATGTATCACATAAATACCATCATTTCAAAGTGGCGATTGATGTAAAAGAATCTTTTGAGAGATGTGCAATAGCTGTGATATGAAATATCTGATTTTCAGTGCTGAAAGCCTCAGGTTCTGCTAAGTGCTTGTTGGTATTTTGTTGTTATTGTTGTTGTTGTAAAGGAAGGATATGCTAAGTTTCAGGCAGAGATTAGTCAAAATAAAGATGTAACAGTTCTTCATGCAAATTGATGGACCACCTGTATTAAGAATCACAAAATTAAAAGAACATAGAACTGTGTCAACCCCCAGAATGATGTTTTAAAGCTGAGTGCCTTGGCACACACCTGTAATCACAGTAATTTGGAGGCTGAGACAGAAGGATCATGAGTTCAAGGCCAGAGGCACCTTGTGCAACTAGTGAGACCCTGTCTCAAAATAAAAAATGTTTAAGGGGCTAGGGGTGCAGCTCAGTGGTAGAGGACTCACTTGCCTCCTATATGACAGGCCCTGAGTCCAGCATCCAAGTACTGCAAACATAAACAAATAAAAGAAATAGAATGATATTTTGTCAAGATCCCTCTATGCCATGTTAGACTCTCCATTTATTTTTTACACAATATTTATTCACAGTCAATTATATTTTAGTTAAGAGCACAATGCATATTTGAAAAGAATGCTCACACACTGAGAAATGCCGTCCTTGAAGACAGTCCTTATAAGGAGGCCAAGGAATCCAAAAATGTTATTTGAAAAACATCAAATGTGCTTTGACTCCTGGCAAACAATTCCTATGGGATAAGTTCAGGGCTTAAATGCACACAGGACAAGAGACTTAAAAATGAAACATATGTAGAGAACATAACTTATTCAGACCGGAGAATAAGAGAGATATGTTTTAATATTACTTTACAAAAGTGTATTTTAATATATAGTTTCAATTATTAAATGTGAGAAACTAAACAATGAAACTATCATAAAACTAACTGCATGTGTTTAGTGCTTGTTTTTAATTTTTTTCAAAAATTAGAACACTGAACATTTTGTTAGCATAAGTACATAGAATGGATTATAACTGATACAGCTATTGGATGGAAAGCTATGGAAATGTTATTTGTTGTTAGGTGCCCTCAAGGCAGATGCAACTCATAATGACCCTACTATGTACAACAGAACAAAACACTCCCCGACACTGTACCATGCCCAGCACTATGTCAGTGCTTTTCTGCTACTCATAGGATTTTCAATGGCTGATTGTTTTGGAATTGTTTCAGGAGTGGGCTGCCAGGTCCTTCTCTCATTTTTGCAGTGCTGGGGATTGAACTCAGATCCTCAGAGCATGCAAAGGAGCACTCTACCAACTGAACTAAATAAACTCCAGCCTCAAGGAAATAGATTCACCTAATTTAGAAAAAAAAAAAAAAACCTGTATATAATAGGATAAATACACACACATTGCACAAATTATCTCTGTATTTCTGGTATTGTTACAAAAAAGATGCATTTCCTATTAAGTAAAAGGCTCTAATCCTATATGAAGAAGTTGAAATACTTCTGAGCAATTGAAAACTAGTGAGTCCAAAGAAATTTGGTTAGTGACATGCAATATAATGTGATTTTGTGCAAAACAGGAACTATTTTGACCCACTCTTGGCTCACTGCTTTGCAAGTGCTTTGATGAGTTTCTTATGAACTTAGGAAGATCTGAGTCCTTGCACCCTGAGAACTCAGTGAACCTGTTTCCCTGAACACATTTCACAAGAGGACAGATGTTTATCCTGGGGGTTCAGTCAGGCCATGCAGTGGAGATTTGTCCCATCTCTACTCCTTATTATTATTACGAAAGTACTATTTAGTTGCTACATCTCCCAGTTTCTTGACAGATAAGTCAGTAAAGGCACCCCTGGGACCTGGATTTCTTGGGGGGATTTTGTTGATGTCCTGAAGCATGAGCTGGCACATTTTTTCTGAAAACTGCAAGGGTCAATATTTCAGGCTTTGCAGACCCCTTTGTCTATTATAACCACACAGCTCTGCTTTTATCACATAAAAGGGTAGCACTGGCCAAGTCCAATACAATTGATTGTCTGCTTTCATGTGACAAATCTCCCCAAAACTTAGTGATGGGAACAGCTGGTATTTGAGACTCACGTTATCTATTCAAGTCATTACTGAATAAATTTGAATTGGGTTCTTTCAGCAGCCGGCAGGCAGACAATGTATTTTCATAACTGGCTCAGTCAGGGGACTGCACACTAGCACCTCCAGACCCTCAGTGGCTGCACACAAGACCTGCAGGATGGCTTGGCAGCCCTACGGACATTGGCTGGGGACCCCACCAACTCAGGTGGAAAGACCCTCCAGGAGCACAGTCAGCTTGGGCTGCAGCTCCAGGGGAGGGGCTTTGCTATTGGCACAGATGGCCAACCATGGAGTCTATCCCTCAGAACCCCCATTGCGATCCCCAGGCCTGGGGTGCCTGTGCCTGCATCCAGCTCTGTGAGAAAGGTAAGGGAGTAGGTCCTCAGGGAAGAACTTCAGGCCAAGCTTGCTGCTACCCAGAGCCAGGCCACCCACCATGGGGATCCAAGGTGGGAGGAAGGATGAGGAAGCATTCAGTCCACACCCAGTCACTGGGGATGCTTTCCAGCCTGGGAACAGGTCTCCAGCCAGACCTGGGAGGTGTGACCAAAGCTTCTCTGTGGTTTTTATTCTCCTTTGGAAGGAAATGCTGGGCCATACAGCAAAATGCCCGCTTCTAGAATCTCCTAGAGGGCCCTCCAAGAAAGGGGGACGGTGGGATGTGCACTTATCTGTAGGCCACAGACCTTGGGAAGGCTGCTTCCTCCTTGGAACTAGTCGTGGTCTGTCTGTTCCTGAGGACCAGCTGGCCACTGAGGAACGGTGGGGCCAGCAGCTGCAAAGGACAATTTTGGCAACATCAACCATGGTGCGAATTTGAAAGCCCATCTGGTTCTATTGCAAGTAAGATAAACACAAACAGCTGACAGTTGGTAAATGCAGAACCTGAAGTACACCACAGACTCTATAGCTCTCCTTTTTCTCATGGTGTGAGCTCTGCTCTTGTCCTGTGGTCTTGAATTTGGACATCATTGCATATTTTATCTGGCTATCTAAAGGTTGTGCTTTGTTGGGATTGAATTGGCCCCTGAAAACAAACTATTTGGCTTCCTATTTCTCTTCATGTTGTTTGCGTTTCTGACCCAGCATCTTTCCAAACAGTTGAGAATTGCCATCAAATGTGTCGGTCCCAGGGCTCAGGAGAGGTGACAAAGGTGTGGACACCCTGCCCCTGAAGCCTGGTTCATAGCCACATTGGGAAGAGGATGGTCGTGTGGTGGTGCAGGTGAGGAAGAAGAGGGCACCTACAAAGCATGGCATCTTTGCACCAGTCCACTATATGTGGCTCCAGACCAGCAGCCTCTCCCTCACCTGGAAGCTTGCTAAAAATGCAGAATTTCTGGCCTCACTGTACATCTTCTGTATCAAACTCTACCTGTTGATGAGATGGGGTAGGGATTTGTCGCATATCCTTCCCTAGAGTGGCTCCGTTGGAGAAGAAGCCAACTAGTGAACCCAATGGCCTCAGCACCCATTCTGTCCAGGAGCTGACACCTGCCCTTGCCTTTCACCAGCCTTGGGGCCAAATCTTCTTTAAGAATGGATCAAGACTATCAACCTCAGTCCTGTATCTTTGCTATTTCATCCCCTGGGAACTTGTCAGAAAGGCACATTCCTGGGCTCCATCATCTACCTCCTAAACCAGAACCTGAGGGTTGGGCTCACCCTTCTGGTAGAAGCATGGCTTCCAAGGTCTAAAGGAGCTCATTACTGACTCTGAATTCTTTCCACTTCAAGCCCTGGCCCTCACTCTTAGTCAAATCTCACCACCACTAACCAGCATGTTCTACAAGCCCATTAGGTCATATCCAGTAAGGTGGAGCTCAGCCAACTTCTTCTGTTAAGGGCCTGATAGTAGGCGTGATAGGCTCTGTGGACCATTTGGTGTCTGCCACTGTAGCAGGAAGCTGCCTCAGACCATATGTAAATGAACAAAAGGGGCGGTATTCAAACAAAATTTGGTTTATGTACTACAAATTTTTTATAATTTTCATGGACTATGAAATATTTTTTTGTTTTGATTTTTTTCTAAACATTAAAAAATGTAATGATTTTTATTGGCTCATAGGCCATATAGAAACAGGCAGTTGGGGGCAGATTAGGCCCAGCCAGCCAGTTTCCTAAGCCCTATGTTGCACATTCTAAAGAAGTTATAATCCCAGAAGATGAGGCTCTTGCTAATGAAATTTTTCTCTAATTACAAGATAAGGAGATGGTAGAGGAGAACCCAACATCTAAGAAGTCTTTTATTCAACTGTAAGAGGCAATGGTAGGGAAGGGGCGCTCCATTTGTTATCCCTCCCACTATGGATGCATCTATCACTGCTGAACAATTCTGAAGAGTGAAGGAGATGTTGACTAAGAAGGAAGTAAAGAGAAAGGAGAAGCCAAAATATAGTGAGTTTTTAGGAAGTTGGTAAAGGGAAGGAAGGCTCAAGATGCCTACCTGCTTTGTACTGCAAAGCAAGAAGAGAGAGAAATACAATTCTACTCTTGCAGTTAAAGGGTAAAAAGCTTCTATGTGGCTCCCAATGGAACCACAGATCTCAGGAGCCACGGATCTTGGCTGAGATCCAACTCTGCTGGATGCTTAGAATTCTTCACCACACATGAGACTGGGCTTGACCTCCCTCCATGCTCTGAACTCACCACCTCCAATATAGGAACAACCCACCTCACTTCTGGTTAGTCAACCAGGCCAGTCTTTTCTGCTACCAATGATATTTCCATTCCACAAACTCCCTCATGCAGGCTTGGCCAGTGGGAGCCGTGGCTGCTGGTCCTACAGACATTACACTAATTCATCCACCATTGTGCACCTACTGGTTCTAGCTGCTTTTGTGAGCACTTCAACACTCATATTACAGAACTAAGTCATGTTTTTTAATGCTTTTAAAAATCTATCATTTATAGTGAGGAGCATAGTATTTTCTTTGATAGCGTATGTGCATTTCCTATCATTGCTGTAGTCAAATACCATAGGACAGTGGTTAAAATGCCACCCACTTGTTATCTTAGAGTTCTGGAGATAAGAAGTCCAAAATCCAGGTGTACACAGGGCCACATTCCTTCCAGAGAACCTGGGGAAGAATCCTTCCTTTCTTCTTCCCCAAAGGTCAACTGCACTCCTTGGCCTGAGGTCCCATCCTCCTTCTTCAAAGACAGCAGCATATACAGCATCTTCAACTCCCTCCCTCTCTCCACCCTCTTTCCATTCCTCTTATTTCCTCTTGCCATTTCTTTTTCTCTGATTCTTCTTCCTCCCTGTTCCATCCTCTAAGGACCCTATGATTGCATTGAGCCACTAGACTATGGCCCTAAAGCCAAAAGATAATAAAGGATTAATAACAAAACCAAGGGGAAAAAGTCCTTCTTGCCTAAATGACATAACTCACGTAGTATTTCTGGTATAGCACATAAGCAAATTTAACACTTGTATTACTCATGAAATCTTAAATGACATAAACAAAATAAACTAAAATGATCATCCATCTCTCTTCAAACCAAATTTACTACATGTAAAACTTCCATGTCCGAATTTTATGAAGTCTTAAATCTTACACTTAGAACTATAATACTGCCTCCTGGTTCCTGGTGTGGATGGCCTTGTTGATGTAATAAATCCTATTCATCAGAGGATTTCTGGGCCAGTTCTGTTTTTGGTACCCACTCCCCATGGCACAGCATCTACGGTCTGTCATCTAAATAAAGCCACCTGGATTTAGCATCAAGGACTGGAAGAACTCTTACTCTTCTGAGCTAATTGGTGTTGCTGAAACCCTGAGTTTGAAAGGATCACTTTACTTAGAATATCTCACTCTGTTTTTTTGTTTTGTTTTGTTTTGTTTTTCATGATTAGAATGTGAGGAAGGAGAATGAGGAAAGCGGAAAGTAAAAATGTGTGTGTGGCTTATACTATCTCTTCTCCAGAACCCGCAAAGCTCCGCCCCTTACATGTCTCAGCCTCGGACACTTCGGCATGGGTGGTCTAATCCCAGCTGTTTGTGGCCCACGTAGAGACTAGGGAATCTTTACAGGTCACTTTCAGTCCCTTCCTACTAGCAATCAATGTTCCTTGTAAGGGCTGCCCCTTCTAGCAAACAACCATTGAAAAGATGGAGGCACCATCTGCCTTGACAGCACACGGTCTTAAACTCCTTCAAAATTTGAAACAGGACATGTAAAAAGCCACTGTCAGTTTCCCCTTCAATTTTAGAGTGGGCAGGTGAGCAGTGTTGTCAAATGTAACACTGTTTTTGATGAAAAGAAAGGACTAGAAGCAGGAAGGCACCATGGGCAATAACACTCTTCATTTCTAATGGAAGGAAAAGACATTTTCTGTCATCAGGGATATTATCTGCCAGGGATCCTAGGAATATAAGTGTCAGCACCAACAGTGTAATTAAAAGGAAACCTATTTTCTAGAGTTCTGCCACCCACGTTTTGCATCCCTTTGAAAGAACCTGCTCAAGCTGGCATGGTGACTCATGCCTGTAATCCCAGCAACTCAGGAGGCAGACAGGAAGATTGCAAGTTCAAGGCCAGAGGTAGTCTGTGTAATTTAGCAAGACCCTGTCTCACGAAGCAACAAGGGGGACAGGGGGTACAGCCCAGTGGTAGAGGACTTGCAAAGTATGCGCACGTGCAAGACCCTGGGTTCAATGCCCAGGTACTGATAGAGAGAGAGAGAGAAAGAGAGAGAGGAGAAAGAAACATGCTGTGGCTGAGAACCCTGAGGTGGATGGGCGTTGTCATTTCTCTCAGAGTGATGGATCGGTGGTTGGGTCATCATTCTCAGAACTTCCTTGTGAAATGGGGGGTGTGCATGGAATTCATTGGCTGTAGCAGCTTAGGACTCATTCTTCCTCAGATTCCTCTTTCTAGAAAGGTCTACAATGGCATTTCTTTCTCCAGGAATAATGACATCCCAGGCTAGCCAAAGCAATGTTACTCTGCCACTCTACTCCAAGGCAAAGAACAAAGTTCCTGTTGAAAACAATAGATGAATGCTCCATGCCTGACAACTGGGCACATTTTGAAAGCTCTCTGTATTTTCAGTAATATATGGGAAAACTTTTTTTGGATAAGTTATACAGTGTAAAACATGCAAGCCATTATTCTGTAGATGTCTCTCCCTGCCGTGTTTCCTGGTGCTGACATTCACGTGTTTTAGTTACTATTTATCTGGCTTTGTTACACATCATTTTTTAATTCACTCATTCAATTCCATTTTCTGGCCACTTGTTTTGTGCCAGGCATGATGTCAAGCACATTACATGGATCATCTGATTGAATCCTGATAACAAACAAGTATCCACATCATTTTTATTCTCCCTATTTTACAGAGGATAAATCCCTGGCCAAGGACATGAGGAATCTGTGAAACCAGGAATCAATTGCAAATCTTATAACCAAAATAAGTGGAATAATCTTGCTGTATAATAATCTGTTCTCATGCATACTAATCCATTCTTGAGAGATGTAATTCACTCCCTTGAGATGAGCATTAATCCCTTCTGAGAGTGGTGCCCTCATGACCTCGTTCCTCCCACTAGGCTTCACTTTAAAGATCCTACCAGCTATCAGTACTGCTACACTAGGGACTGAGCTTTTAGCACATGAACCTTCAGGGGATAAGCCATGCCAAAACCATAGCACCAGCTTCATCAACAGGAAAATGGATACACAAATTGTGGTATATTGAATTCTACTCAGCAATTTAAAGGTGTGGACATGCAACAGCATAGATGAATCCCAAAAACATCCCACTGTCAGGCACGGTAGCCCATGTCTGTAATCTCAGTACTCAGAAGGCTGAGGTAGGAGGATCCACTCACGTTCAAGGCCAGCCTAAGCTACACAAAAACTAAAAAACAAAACAAAACACAAATCACACTGGATGAGAGCAGGCTTTACATCAAAAAGAATGTTCTGCCTGGTTCTGTCTTAGAAAATTTTTAAACATGATAAACTATCCATGGAGAAGGAAAAAAACAAAACAAAACAAAACAAAACAGAACACTGATTTCCTCTAATTGGCAGCAGGAGATGTCAGAATTGATTGAGGAAGGAAATGAAGAACTTTATGGAATGATGATCATGGTCCTTATTTTGATCAGAGTTTGGGTGACAAAGGGATCTGCATTTGTCAGAATTACAAACTGCATTCTTAAAATGTCTACTTTGAATTGTATATAAGTTTTATCTCAAAAAATAAACATAACTATGGAAAAATATGAGTCTCTAATGAGTAGTCCAGATTGGAATGTTCAGAGGAGGTGTACTGATCCCTGCAACTTTTAAATGCATCAAGAGAAAGAAATGTTCACAGGTGGATGGACGGGCAGATAGGATACAGTAAGTATAGGGAAATCCTGGAGGTGGAATCTAGCTGGGGTCTGCATAGGCACTCATGGTACAATTGAACATTTTCATCACAAACTATTAGGAAAAAGACTTTGTGTGGCCTTGGCATGCATTGAGATGTTGCATTTTCCCCTGACATGGGGGATTACCTGGCTCTCTTCAAGATAATCAGGGATCTCAATTGGCAGGGTGCACTGGCTGTGGGAATCCAAGGACAACAGGGTGACAGGTGACACAGCAAGTGCAGTAGCTTTTCTGCACCAACAAGTGGCTGGGTCTTTGGGAAAGTTAGGGGCTCACATATGGAAGCTGCTGGAAGAGGCTTGTGAAGGACATGGCCCACCTGGGAAGCAGGTGACACCTTGCACCATGGGCCCGTCTGAGTCATGCCAGCTCAGAGGCTCCTTTTAATCGGCCTCCATGTGCCGTTCTGGAGCTGCCTGCCTCTCCTTCCATGGGAGCCCTGGGCCTGCTGACCACAGCGGTCACTCTTTTCTTGGCATCTGAATAGGGCTCACCCTCCCCTGGGCAGGACACCTACTGCTACTGCCTCTTAGCTCCTACCTGGCCTGAGGCCTCCCTATCCATCTTCCCCCACCTCAGGACACCTTGTGAGGTTCCTGCTCATGTGGCTGCCTTTCCATCTCATGCTTTGCACCTCCTCTGGCAGTTGTTCATGATCAAATATCTATGTTGTTGTTGTTAGGCGTTAGTCCTTTCCAACTCATGGCAACCCTCAAAGGGTTTTCAATGGCTGATTGTTTCGAGAGTGCCGTGAGAGTGGATTGCTGTCCTTCTCCCATTTTTCTGGTGCTGGGAATCAAAACTGGAACCTCAGAAACTGCAGAACAGCACTCTACCAACTGAGCTAAATCCTAGCCCCAAATATCTATACACATGCGTATGTACGCATGTACAGCCAAACATATAAACGTGTGTACATGTGTGTATGTGTCTGTAATAATCATACAGATGGCTCCTTGACATACAATAGAGTTACATCCTAATAAACTCTATTGAAAAAACTGTAAGTCAAAAATGCAGTTAATACACCTCTGCCCCCAAGCAACCTAGCTTATCTTAGCCCACTTTAAATGTGCTCACATCACTTAAATTAGCTTACAGTTGGGCAACAAAGCCAATTTTAAAATAAAATATTGAATACCTCATGTACACATCTGTAGAAATGATGCAATGCAAAAACACACACAAAAATGGCCTCAAAGTGCCAGCAACACAGCACTTTATAGCGTAAAGCCCTCCTTGTTTCCCCATGTGAGTGTGGGGCTGACTGGGGTCTGTGGCCTGCTGTATCTTGGGCAAGAGCAACGTTGCATGTAGAAAGCCAGGGCAAAGATTGAAATGAAAAATCTCAGGTATGCATTACACTGTAGCCATTTCACTTTCACAATATTGTTGTTAGGTACCCTCGAGTCAGGTCTGACTCATAGTGGCCCTATGAACAACAGAACAAACACTACCCAACAGTGTGCCATGTTTAGCACTATGTCAGTGCTTCTCTCCTATTCCTAGAGTTTTCAAAGACTGATTGTTTCAAGATTGTTTTGGGAGTGAGCTGCTATGTCCTTCTCCTATTTTTGTGGTGTTGGGATCGAACTCAGGACCTCAGAGCATGCAGAGCGGCACTCTACCCACTGAACTATGGGAAATTTCTAAGTTGTACTATCAGAAAATTGGGGACCATCTGTACTTATTTTCTTTACTTACCTACCCTCTGTCAGCTACAGGGGTGAACAACGTGCCCACTGTATTCATGAAGGTTCCAACTTAGTACAGTGGCCAACATGTGCCTTTATTTTGGGCTCACAGTAAATATCACTTGTCTAAAGAGTGAATTTGTAAGTGCTTCTTTTCAGACCAGCCTGTTCTGATCAAATAGTCAAGCTTAAAAGTAAGCTCAGGCTTCAGTATTGTTTTAAAAATTAATTCTGTTAGTTTTGTTTTTCTTGGTGCCTTTGCCTTGTCTTTTCCACTGACCTCTAAGCTCTCTGAAGGCCTCAACCATGCCTTCTACCCTTTTATTATATCTTATATATCATTGGAAATCAATAAGCATCTGTCAAATGATTAACTTCTGTCCAGAAACAGGTTTGTAATGTTTTTGTCAGGCACAGTGCCCAAAGTGTCTATGAACTGCTAACTCTTGCATTCTCTCTGGTACCCAGGGACCAGTCTTCCAAGTCTCGAGACGGAAGGGTGCTGAGGCCTTAGATGGTAATGGATACGAAGAGTTTCACAGGGCCAGGTGGTGGAGGAAGGGCGGGCTGGGAGTGCAAAGGCTGAGGAACTTGATGTTTAGAAAAGAACAAGGAGCATGGGAGCTCCATCAACCAGGGCCTGTCACCAGGAGGCCTGAGGTGGTCCTTCAGCTAACTTGGTTCTCATATGGATATAAAATTGCATTCCAGTCAGCACCTGGCATGAAGTCAGGAATGCACTGACTGGGCTGTGGGTGTAGCTCAGGAGGGCTCGTGAGTATTAGTGAGGCCCTGGATTGGGTGTGAGCACCCACGTCCTCTCCCCCCAAAATCCATTGATTGATGTGGTTCAATCTCTAAGTCTTCCTTTGCAGCCATTGTCTTGTGATCCACACGCACACACACACACACACACACACTTACATACACACGTGCTCACACACTCATACACTCACACACATGTGTGCTCATATACACTCACACTCACACATACACACACACTTTCACATACCTTCCCCACCCTCAGTCCTCACATGTCTACTGCTCATTTCTAAACTAACTCTGAACATATTTCACTCAGTAGACTAAACCTCTTAAAAGGCCACACCTTTCTCTGCCTTTGTGTTTTATGATTGGGGTAAAGAATAGTCATCTCTTTGAACAACACCATTTATCCTGTATTTTACAAAACAGGCAGAAGGAGTAGGATGTCCTTATGTAATGCTTTCATCAACGCTTAGGGAGTGGCAGGTTTTGAGTAAGAGCAGGATCCTGTGGGACCAGATGCCTTCAGTTGTGATCTTGGTTCTGTTGCTCACTGGTTGCGGGACTCTGTCAAACCACTGAAATATCTTTAAGCCTCAATTTCCCTCTCTGTAAAATGGGCACAATATACAGTGGCCAGCACACGGTGAAGTACAACACTTAGCACAATGCTGGCCTACAGGATGTGTTATTGTTGCTGTTAGGTGCCCTTGAGTCCGACTCATAGCAACTCTATGTACAGCAGAACAAAACACTACCTTACACTGTGACATGCACACCATCTTTCTATGTTTGAGCCCATTGCTGCAGTCACTGTGTTTCTTCTCCTTTTGAGTCATGTCACATCAGCAAATGGAGGTCCCAGGAGCTTTACTCCATTCACATCATTAAGGTCAACTCTGCTTTGAGGAGGCAACCCTTCTCTAGTCATTTCTTGAATGCCTTCCAGCCTGGGGGACTCATTTTCTACCACTCTATTTGACAATGCTTCTGTGCTATTCATAGGGTTTACAATGGCTAATTGTTTTGGGAGTGGGCTGCTGAGCCCTTCTCCTTAATCTGTCTTAGTCTAGACGCTCAGCTGAAATCTGTCCACCATGGATGGCCCTACTAGTATCTGAAATACCAGTGGCATAGCTTTCCGCATCACAGCAACACTCAAACCCCCACAACATGACACCTGACAGACACGTGAGGGCCACAGGAGGTACTGAGTGATTATTGCTGCCTTAACTGTCTTCCTAGAATATTGAAGATCCCTGAGTCAGCTTGTCTTCTCAAGAGGAGGAGTAAATCTGCATCCCAGGGATATAGGCATCTTCTTCAGGATGCTCTGCTATGGCCTCCATGGGGGGTAGATGGGGATCGTAGACCTTTCCCCTCTCCCCTCACCCCTCAACCTTCCCCTAGCCCTCCTTCTCACCTCAGGTCTGTAAAGTGCCAGATATTGGGACAGTCCCCAGCCTGATCATCTCTTGGTGCCATGCAAAGCCATAGGGGAAAGAGATGGAGATAGCATCTTCCCTTGGTTCAACCTCTTGCCCTTGGCAACACAGTGGTTAAAGGCTTCTCTCTGGCTCTCCATTGGCTCATTGCTGGAGTGATTGGCTGCACCTCTACGTGACAGCTCAGCATTCTCTCCAGCTCAGCTGAGCTCCTGCCACCCAACAAAGGAGTCAAAATGCAACAGTAAAATACACTTAGAATTAAAGACAGATGTTTCATGAAAGGTACTGTTGAGAGAATGAAAAGACAAGCCACCATGTGGAAGGACATACTTGTAAAATATCTGATAGGGAACCAGTGTCCAAAATACACAAAGAACTCCTAAAACTGAACAACAACCCAATTAAAAATGGAGACAAAGATCCTAAAAGGCATCTCACTAAAGAAGACACACAGATGGCATCATATGTCATTAGGGAATTGCAAATTATCACAACAATGAGACACCACTATACACCTATTAGGATGACTGTAATTCAAAACACTGATGACACCAAATGCTGGCAGGAATGGAGAACCCCAGAGCTCTAGAGCAATGCTGATGGAAGAGTAGAATGGCACAGATACTCTGGAAGACAGTCTGGCAACTCCTTACAAAACCAGGTATACTCTTATCGGCTCATCCTCTTTATCCAAATGAGTTGAAACTTTTATCTACACAAATATCTGCACAAGAATATTTTAGTAGCTTTATTTATAAATGTCAAAACTCAGAAACAACCAAGACGCCTTTTGAGAGGTGAGTGGGTAAACAGAGAATAGACTATTGTTCGGTGACAGAAAGAAACCACCAATCCTTGAAAATGCTTGGAGGAACCTTAAATGCATACAACTCAGTGAAAGAAGCCAGGCTGATAAGGGATAAATACCATATGATTGCAACTATATGACATTCTATAAAAGCAAGAACCATGGAGACAGTAAAAAATCATGATTGCTTGGGGTCTGGGAGAGGGAGGGATGAATGGGGGAACACAGGATCTTCAGGGCAGAGAAACTGTTCTGCAACTCTTCTACTGTCATTATAGAACATGTCAGTAGTCATTATATATTTGTCAAAACCCATACAATGGCCAGGGACAGTGGCACACACCTGTAATCACTGTGACTTGGGAGGCAGAGGCAGGAGGATAGCGAGTTTGAGGCCAGAGGCAGCCTGTGCCACTTAGTGAGACACTGACTCAAAATAAGAAATAAAAAAGGGGCTAGGGGTACAGCCCAGTGGTAAAGCACTTGCAAAGTATGTGTGAGAGACACTGGGTTCAACCTCCAAGTATAAACACACACACACACACACACACACACACACACCCCATAGAATGTACAGCACCAACAATGAACCCTAATCGGCTTTGTTGTTATTGTTGTTGTAGGTCGCCCCTCTCCACAGCTGGGACTGGGCTAGCTCTTCTTCTCCAACTGGGAACAGGACCCCACACAGGGGGACTGTTGAGGGCGACAGAGTCAAGGACAGCTTCAAGATGCCTTTAGATTAGGTTTTATTCTACAGCTCCTTTAAAGAAATAAGCACTACAGCTCTGCCAGCTCTCAAGCCCGCCTTTTGGGAGCAGAAGTGGTGATCTGGGGGCTATCTGGGTGTCCTTTGTGGAGGCTGGCTTCTTTTCCATGGCTGGTCTCCAGTGATCTACATCTTGGTCTGATGATAGGGTGTCCTCTGGAACGGCAGGCAATCTTTTCTCTTCATCTGGTGATGGTGTGGCCTGTCTGCAGTGGAGTGGCAGAATTGCAGAGCAGCAAGCATGCTCTGCTTACCCAGTCTTTGGGTAACTGCCTCAAGATGGCAATCAACCAATCAGGTGGTGGCAAAAGGGGCTAGGCACATTCAAATAAAGGATGAAACCAGATGTCACTTTCTGGGCATTCAGGGGATGTTCTTTAATGACCAATCAGACGGAAAGGTGAGGTTTGGGAGTAACCAATTGGGTGGCAGGGTGTCTGAGAGGGCAGGGAACATCCTGGCTCACTCCACACCAAGAAGACCCAGATGTGGGGTCATTGGAGGCCATCTTACCCTGAGACATAGATTCCAGACCTCCAGGTGGGCTAGACGGACCTTATCCCAATCATGCTTTCTCTCTATCCCATGGGGCTATCCCATAATATTCCCTACATATTGTTAGGTGCTTTCAAGTTAGGTCTGACTCATAGAGATCCTTATAGGGTTTTCAATGGCTGATTATTTTGGGATTGCTTCGGGAGTTGATTGTCATGTCCTTCTCATGCTTCTGCAGTGCTGGGGATTGAATCCAGGGCCTCAAAGACTGCAGCATGGCACTCTACCAACTGAGCTAAACCTCAGCCTCTTGATGGACTTTGGTTAATAACAATGCATCAGCAGTGACTCATCAGTTGGAACAAATGTCCTGCACTACTGTAAGATGTTAAAACAGAGAAAATTATGAAGAGGTATTTGAAGCGGTGCATATGGGAAATCTCTGTACTTTCTGCTCAATTTTTCTGCAGACCTAAAACTTCTCACAAAAATCGACAGTAATAATTTGAAAATATTTGACTATCTCAAAAGAAAATAGGAAAAGAGAATCAGAAGAAGAAGGAGGAAGAAAGAAAGTGGGAAAGGCAGAAAGAAAAATAACTAAGTGTTGATCCTAGACCCAATGAACTCTGATCCTGTTGACAAGAAGTTCTATGATAGGCAAAGCAGATCTGGAGAGATGGACAGCAGCGTGGAGTTTGTCTGTGGGGTGGGAACTGACTGCAAGGCAGACTAAGAAACTCATGAGGGATGATGGAAAGGTTCATGTCTTCACTGGAGTAGCAAATATAGGAGTGAGTATACTGATTGAAACTCACCAAATTTTACAGTTAGGATCAGTACCTTTCTCTACACATAAATCTTCAATTATATTAAAAAACAAGATTGAAAAAAGTCAGTTTTGGTGGGTGGGCCTGTTGTATGATGGCTGGTGGTATAATAGCCATGTTGTAAGTATGAGAGTGAAGGACACAGGCTGATGATGGAAGATCACAAAGATGAATGCAATGAAAAGCAGCCACAGCAGCCCTAGCTTTTGCCTTTCTGACTTCTTGTCCTCTGAGAAATGTAAGCATTGTGTAACCAGGCTTTATTGTATACAGGTAGATTCACTGCTAAATATTTTAAGTTTATTTAACTTAGTTAGATATAAGCAAAATCAGAATGCCTAGAATAAATGTTGACTCTCTTATAGTCATACAATAACCATTTGTAATGCATATCTTTTTTGTGAAAATGTTCACATAGAGAGAAATGTCCCATAAGATGATTGTTTTGGTAGGTTAAGCAGCTTAGCCAAACTTTCTTTGGAACCTTATTTTCTCCCACAGACTTTAAAAATATATTTTGGTTTGTTTTCTTATTTGTGAAGCTAATGGATGGGTTGATTCCAGCTCAACATGACTCCAGATTTTTAAACAATGAGACCCCAAACCATCATCTTTTCCTTTGCTCAGAAAGAATAAATATCTCATGCTGAAGACCATTCAACATGTAATTAAAGTAATAAACAGCATTTAATTTCAGCCACAAACCCATTAAGCAACCAATCCAATCCCTGTGAGCATCAAAGAAGTTGATCTGGGCATCTGGTTTCCTTTGTACAATTGGGATCAAAAAAAAAATCTCTTAATGAAAGGCCATGACTTATCACTGATACTGGTTCCATTTCAAACTTGGCTGTAGTCTCTGCCAGAAGCTTTCCCAAGGTTGTTTTTGCTTATAAAATTTAATAACAAGGAAAGTTGTCTGAACAGTGAAATATGTCTCCCTAAAAGAGCAGAGCTCGCAGCTGAAGGGCAGGGTTTGACCTTGGCCATCTCTACGAAGGGAATGTGGGAGGACATGAAAGAAAGGACTCTCTGGGAGTGTGGCTTGGTGGTAAGTGCCTGCGTACTGTTTTCAAGGCACTGGGCTCTATCTACAGCAAAAAAAAAGAAAGAAAGAAAGAAAGAAAGAAAGAAAGAAAGGAAGGAAGAAAGGAAGGGAGGGAAAAGAAAAGAAGAAAAAGAACCCAACACTGCACATTTTAGATACTAATACTCAGGATGGGGGTGGGGGAATGGCAATGGAGCAGACAGAGGAGACCCTTCAGGATGTGTTTCAATGTTTTCATGAGGTCAGTGAAATTGAAAAGCTCTATGATTCCTGTGTTGTTTGGTAGGAGGTGGGAGGTTCACAGGGGTTAGTCACAGAAAGGTGTTTCCATAGTCACTGAGCAGGGGGCCTGGATAAGGAACAAGTAGTGAAGAAAATTCCAACAGTACAAGGCTACCTCCAGCTCATAACAGATTTGTTCACTTTTTATTTCTTTTGAAGTGATGAAGTCCAAAGCAACCATGTTTCACTTTCTAAAAAAAAATTCAGGCCACACCTTTTAAACGTTTATTCATGACATTGCCAAGCAGCATTTTAAAATCAACTTTGTTTTACTGAAGTACAGTTTATATATGATGATGTACCCACTTTGTACATATGGTTTAATGAGTTTTACCTAATCTGTGTAACCAACACTCCTCCAAGACCGAGCATTTCCATCTTTCCATGAAGGTCTTTCCAGGGCTTTTGCATGCAAGCCTCACTCCTCCCTCACATAACCACTTCCCTACTTTGTCTCGCCTCAGATGAATTTCACTTGTTCTAGAATTTCTTACCAATTGACTCACCTGGTATCTGGCTTACTTTATCTTTTTGTATTTACCTTTCTTTGCTTATTGTATATATCATATTTCTTGGTATGTATGCCATTTATGGATAACTTGCAACCCTTATCTGTTTATCTCATGCTAGATACCTGGGTTGTTTCCAGGTAGAAGCTCTAAAAATAACCTTCTACGAGTATCTGTGGGCAAGACTACGTAGATCATAGTTTCATTTCCATTAAAGAATTATCTAAGAACAGAATTGCGGCCAGGTTGTAGGGGCTTCAATGTAAAGCTCAGAGGGAGAGTGTGTGTTTAGCATGCACAAGGCCCCAGGTTCAATCCCCAACAGCAACAACAACAGAGGAGTTTCTGGGTTGCATGGAAAATGTATGTTTAAACTGTTAAGAAACTAAGCACCTGGTTTTGAAAAGGTTGCATTATCATCATTCCTCCCAGCACATATATGAGCTCCAATTGAGAGGTATCCTTTGAAGGGCAGGGCCATCTGTACGCACCCCTTCTCCTCTAGCACCCACGAACATGGCAGAGCGGGGGTGGCCACCTTGGAGGTCAGTGAGGGTTCTCTGGTAGGATCTGTCCTCAGATCACATGAGGCCCAACTCATGGTACATGGCAGAGAGCTTGTGAGTAGTTCCTTCCCCGATGCTGGTGTGCTTAGGAGTATGGGACGCAGACATAAGTATGTTCATTTGAACAGAAGAATTTATTAAAAATACACACATTACTTAAGACTCCACTTTTCCTATCCTGACCAGGCTGAGGTGCCAGCTTGTGGTGTGACTTGGTGGAGGTCAACACTTTTTCAAGTGCAGTTCCCAGTTTTAGTGCCTGTTTCTGTTTAATGGGAGGCAGTGACATTAGTGAGTCCCATCCTGTGCTGTCACCTGGGGGCTGTGATCAGTTCCTGAAGCTCTCTATGCTTCAGCTTCCTTATCTGTAAAGCCGGGACAGAGATGCTGCCGATTGCTCAATAAATGCTAATTTGTATCTGGTAAGCCACACAAGTGCAATGATTTTTCCCTTGTTGTTGTTTTAGGTGTTGTCCAGTCGGGTCTGATTCATAGTGACCCTTTGTACAACGGAATGAAATACTCCCCTACACTGTGATATGCACGGCACTATGTCAGGGCTTCTCTGTTATCCATAGGGTTTTCAATGGCTAATTGTTTCCGGAGTGGGCTGCCAGGTCCTTCTCCAATTTTTGCAGTCTGGGGATTGAACCCAGGGCCTCGAGAGAGCAGAGCAGCACTCTGCCCACTGAGCTAAACTCCACCCATTGTTTTAATAGCAATGATAGTAGGCAACAATGATCCTGCTGGCCTTCTAAGATATTTGGGACAGGACAATGAGTGCGGCAGAAGACTTGTCACTTGCCCTCAGCATTTGGCAGTCTCTGGGGCACTCACTGGTCTATACTGTGGGAAATGTCGTGCTGAGATGGGGATGGGGGTGGGGATGATTCTGAGAGGGAATCCTTCTGCATGCACTCAGGTATCCCTGAGCAGAGGAGCAGGAAGGGGTGATGGAGCCGGGTTTGGAGGGCCAAGTGGGAAGGACGTCCCCTGCACTCCACAGACCTGCCTGTGCTCAGGTCAGATCCTACCTGCCCAGGTCTGCGTCTGTCCTGCAGGCTCCCTGATCCCGGGACGGAAGGCCATTCCACATAGAGCATGGTCATCTGGAAGTGCGGGGTCTTACCTACCTTCAGCACCCACAGCCTCCACCCATTGTCCAGGGGAGCTGGTTCTCAGGGGCACAGACCCCTCAGGTATGTTCCTACCTTTGCCAGCATTTTCCAGTCCCCTCCCCTCCCAAGCTCCTCCCACTATACCTGGACTTCCCTGAAGCTCCATGTCCTTGACTCCTGTCTCAGGGTTGACCAAGGAGCTGGGGTGCATAGAGCCCAAGACCAAGAGTCCATGATGGGCGCAGTCCAGGCAAGCAGCAGAGCAGGCTTGAACCAGACAGAGGCCAGGTAACCAGCCTATGGATGGGCTGATGGGCTGTGGGGTGAGGGGGCGGGGTCAGGAAGTCAGGGACAACTTCAGATTTCAAACAGGATCCCTAGGGGCTGTGATGGCTCACCCTGTCAGCTGCACTGGTCCCCCTCCTCAGGTCAGCGGATCATTTGACCTGGATTTATTGAGGGCTCCTGCGCTCCAGGGCCTGGCCTAGAGGCCTGGTGCATACTAGAGACCAAGAAGAGAAAACATCTGTGGGAGCTGATGTTCTAGTGGAGAAATATAGAGCAGAGAGGATAAATCATGACACATGAAGTGCACTAAATAAGCCACCAAGAATGCATTAGTGATAGCAGTGACTGAGTAGATGGATGGCCTCCATTACAAGGCAAAGACTTTTGATTGGAGTAAAAAAGAAAAGAACATAAAACAAAACAACAAAAAACACCAAATGAAATTTAGCTTTGCTGTTGACAAGAGGCAGAAAACCAAATAAATGAATACATAAATAAGTAAAAATTTTGTTGCTGTTAGTTTCCGTCAAGTTGGGTCTAGCTTGTAGCGACTCTCCTAGGGTTTTCAATGGCCAATTGTTTCAGGATTGCTTCAGGGGTGAATTGCTATGTCCTTCTGTTTTTGCGGTGTTAGGGATCAAACCAGGGTCCTCAGAGTGTGTGGAGCAGCATTCTACTAGCTGAGCTAAACCTTATAAATAAACCCATATAAATAAATTGTTGTTGTTAGGTACCGTCGAGTCGAGTCCGACTCATAGCGACCCTCATAGGGTTTTCAATGGCTGACTGTTTCGAGATTGCCTTAGGAGTGGATTGCCATGTCCTTCTCCCATTTTTGCGGTACTGGGAATCGAACTCAGGACCTCAGAGACTGCAGAGCAGCGCTCTACCAATTGACCTAAATCCCAGCCCATATAAATAAATTAGTATTTATCAAATGCAATCAAATGAATCATGTATGTTAAAGTCAGACAATAGGTAATTTGAAGGGAAAAGATTCTAACAGTTATGTTTCCTGCTGGTAAAGGAAGCAATTCATACCAGTTGCCTGACCACACAGCTTTAAATAGAAGGCAAAATGAAAGAGGCTGACAGGGCCTAAAGTGGGCAGTGATGGCTGGAAGCCTAAGAGGGCCAGGGGTTGAGCTGGCCTGGGGACACACAGAGCTGCCCGTGATTCACCTAAGCGGTGCTCAGACAATGACAGAACAACATTTCATTTGGGACAGAGTTTGTAGGGAAAGGAAGATCCTGGAGAAAGAAGGTAAAAGCTACAATTATTTTCTACCACATGGCAACTTTCATTTTCCTGCAATATTTGAACATAGGAGCCCAAAAGGGTGGAAGTCACTGGCTCAGCTCAAGGTACTGTGACACACATACGAGAACAGCCGTGGAATGTGCCTCAGATGACAAACTGGTTCTCTGCAGGAAGAGAACATGAGGCAGGGGTGTTCCCAGCCAAGGTCAGCAGAAATAGTTCTTCTCATCTGCAAGCATGGCCAGGATGTTGCATGTGGCCTTGAGGAAAGATGGCCCTGCATCAGGTCAGGCTGAGAGCTGAGATAGGATCCAAAGGCCTTCACCTCATCTGGATCTTCCCTTGCCCCCTTTTTGTTCCCTTTTCTCTTCCTTCCTCCGTCTCTCCCTCCTTTTCCTTTTATCCTTTATTCTTTTTCTTTTTTCTATTCATTCATTCTTCCCTCCTGTCTCCCCCGCTTC
The DNA here is from genome assembly GCA_007922755.1 of Pedetes capensis. NCBI lineage: Eukaryota > Metazoa > Chordata > Mammalia > Rodentia > Pedetidae > Pedetes > Pedetes capensis. The sequence goes on along the minus strand of VMDO01000634.1, from coordinate 108,441 downwards.
TCCTCTCTCTTTATCCCTGTCCTTCATTCATTCTTCCTCCTCTGTCTTTCCTCTCTCTCTCCTTTCTTCCTCTCTTCTGTCTTTTCTCCTTCCTTCAATTCAGTTGAATGCTATGGACCAATTCTAACCACAAGAGCTCAACATCCAAGTCAATGAGGATAAACATCAAACGAAATCCTCCAATAGTGGCTTGTGGTGAGTTCCCATGTGAGCACCCTGGAGACTGAGGGAGAGCCCTGCTCCATGCCAACAGCCTCATGAGTTCTTTCTGTCAAATCAGATGTCCCAAGAGTGATTGCTGGTTTCAAAGCTAATCAGGGTTTTTCCTCTTTTTGCAATTCCCTCTTCTGTTATCTCTTCCTCCTCCTTCCCCTCCTCCTCCTCTTCCTCCTCTTCCTTCTTCTTTTTCCTCCTCCTTCTTCTTTTCTCACTATGTAGCCCAGGCTGGCCTGAAATTCATGATCCTTCTGCCTCAGTCTCTCTAGTTTTGGGACCACAGGTGTGCACTATCATGCCCCACTCTATTTTTTCACTGTTGACGCGCCCATTATGTCCTCCAAAAAGGATCAGCCTGGGAACATAAAGAGGGTGTAATGGATGAACCCATCAGTTCTCTTTTTAAGCAACTGTAATGTCAAAGTACAAATCTGGGAAAGGCTGAACCGAGATTGTTTCGGTTTTTGATCGTCTCTGCTGTTGCTTTCTCCTCTTACTGAATAAACTTAAGAATTGGCTGAGAACTCAATATATTCTTTAGGTTCATGTCAGATGCTATAGAATGTGCATAATATATGCACCAGTCTGAAATTTCAATCTGCATGTCCTAGGATAGCAATGTACATGTATTTTACATTAGGCAGTGGATATAGCTGAATGAATTGGGATTTGGGGTAAGTGGATCACATGTGAGAGATCTACCTAGCACGTGAATAATTTTACTTAGTAAATGGCACAGTGATGAGGAGTCACCATTCAAAGGTGAAATTGTTAATGAGATTTTCCTAAACTGGAAAACATTTGCCTCAGGTTTTTCAGGACAAAACAAATGTCAGAATTCTGGGCTTTTGTGTGTCTGTGGGGGTGTACGTGTGTGTTTGTAGAAGGGTATTTGTGTGTGTGTGCGCGTGCACAGGTTTTTATTGGGGGAGCAGCCATGGTTGCTGGTGGTAAGGCTTAATTTCCCAATGTATTTTGTTAGTGCTTAGATTGCTAGGTTGTCGTTGTTGTTAGGTGCCGTCGAGTCGGTATCCGAGTCATAGCAACCCTTATAGGGTTTTCAGTGGCTGAGTGCTTCCGGATTGCCTTGGGAGTGGATTGCCAGGCTCTTCTCCCAATTTTGCGTTGCTGGGAATTGAACTCGGGGCCTCAGAGACTGCAGTGCAGCGCTCTACCCACTGAGCTAAATCCTACTCCTAGATTGCTAGGAGAGTCAGCTTTATTTAACCCTAAATAATGACTTTTTATTGCAAGAGTCCTGCACCATTAACATAACAGAACAGAGTGCTTCATCCCAGTTAAACCCTGCTCTTTACCAAAAGCTCAGTTTGAAAAGCGGACAGCTCAGAATTGACCACCATCTGCTGTCCCCAACCTGGAATCACAGTGAGATTTGTGCAGCCAAACAAGCAAGATCTGGTCTGCCTGGCCAATTAGTTAAATAAACTGAAAAAGCTTTGCTGACAAGGTAGTGATAAATGCTCTGTGATAATTATAGATGGTGTTTTCTCATCACACCAATTAGATGCATTTAATCCTGCACCAGGCATCACTCATGCAATGTAAAAATGCAGGGAATTAAGGGTGACCACGGGGACCAGGGTAAGTAAACTGCAGATCAGAATGCTAAATCTGCAAGCCCCAAGTCAGGCGGAGTGTCAGCTGCCTCGGACTCTGCCCCCCTGCAGTGCAGTCCCACCTGGTCATCCATGTCCCCAAGAGCAGCGCACTGAGGGACAGTGGCAGAATCCAACGAAGTGTTGCCCAAAGGTAGAGCCCCCACCTGGTGTTACCTCCAGTATGGAAAGGGGCAGTAGGTGAAGGTGCTCTTTGAAACAGGAAACACAATTTAATAATTGCAAAAACAAATTCTGCCATGTACTTTGAATTATCAGGAGTCACATAAAACAAGTTTATAACAATTATATTTCAGAGTTTATTAGGATAGATGCTTAACAGAAAGTTCAAAGTTGGACAAAGCCATTACTTCTTTAAAGGCTACCCTGAGATGCCATTCAAAATATGATTGTGTTGCAGCTCCAAGGAGAAGCCATCCACCTGAGCCTCCCCTCCCCAGGGCCTGGGAAACATTTAGCCACAGGATGGAAATCAGTCCTGCCTAGAAAGCCCACAATTCCAGAATTTGTCAAATGAATTTCAAATACACATATTTAAAAATATTTACATTCTCATTTGGGGTTCGGGAAGCAATTACTAACATTTATAATTACATATGACATCATAGAATGAGACCTTGACCATAATCTAATTCAAACTTAAGCCAGATCTGCAAAAGAACTTCAGCCCAGGGTCACAGCCAGCAGAATCTGCTGAAAGGAACTGCTTGCCATGTTGCAGATAAAATTAGTGGCTCAATATGGGAATTCCAGAGTTTCTATCAAAAATAGATGGGCACTATCTCCAAGAACAGAGAGAAACACAATTCATTTTTGGCAAGCACTGCAGTGAGCCTTCTTCCCAAGAATCTGGTGTGGAATTGGGTATTTAATTGTTAAATATGTGGAGAATTTGGATTATTGTTTTCTTTTGTTGATTGACAATCTCCATAAACCATACAGATTAAGTCATGGGTTTTGGAGCCAGAGAAAGGACAAATGTTTTCAGGGATTCCATATCAGATTCCCAAGCTAAAGCTATTGTTCAAGGTGATGGAAATATGTAGTGGGTATTAAACCATTTAACAGGTGCTAGAAAGCAATGTTTTCCTGTTTTCCTGATTCAGACAATGGAGAAGCTAAGAAGAAAAATAATAGGAAAAAAAGCTTTCCTATATTGGTTTAAAAAAAAGGAACTGTGTTATTTTCAATTTACTAACTTTTTTTTTGTTGTCGTTAAATCCCATCTCTGTTCCCAAAAATATTTTTAGGAAAGAGGGTTAGAACAAAAGTACTCGATAATCACATTCATCCATTGAAAAGTTGTTCATTGATACTATTCCCACACAAGGGCTTGTGCTGTTGTTAGGTGTCATGGAGTCAAGTCTGACTCATAGTGACCCTAAGTCCAGCAGAACGAAACACTCCCCGATTCTGTGCCAGGCACATAATCTTTTTTATGTTTAAGTCCATCAAGGGCTCATAGTTAGAAATTAAAAGAGAATGGAAACTTTATCAGAAAAAAATTCACTTTCAGTGAAGTTTACCCTGTACAATGTACATAAGCATATGCAGAGAAATGGTTCACTTTTTATTCCACATTTTTGCCTGAGCAGAGGAAGACATCGGGATGGATCTGGCAGGAGGTTTGCTGGTGTGTCACTGAGGAGGGCCTTGCTGGCTGTGAGCCAGCCTGCTCCCATTCTGCCCTCAGTTATGGTGGCAGCCATGACTTGATGAAGATGGTGATGAGGGTAATGATGGTGGTGATTAGGTGTGAGGGTAATGATGGTGATGGTAATTAGGTGTGTGCACAGCCAAAGGTAGACGCCAGATACAACTGGCTCCTTCCTCAGCCATGTCTGGGTAATTGTTCTACCCTTGGTTTTCTACAAGGCCTCAGAATACTTGGTGGGATTGGCCTCTCATCTTTCTTCAGTAATGAACATGAAAGAGCAAAGTGGTCACCTGACATTGAGGACGTGTGTCTGAAGGGATCTTCTCCCCTTTCCATTGTCTACTTTGGCAGGTGAAGCATGGGAGGGGTAAGTTTGTCTCAAATATACCTTTTCCAGAAGAGTTCCAGAATTACTGAGGTAAGGAAAATTCTAATTTAGAAAGGAAAGAAGAAGAAGAAGGAGGAGGAGGAGGAGGAGGAGGAGGAGGAGGAGGAGGAGGAGGAGGAGAAGAAGAAGAGACAAAAAGAAACAACAACAGAATCTCTCCATTGTCTTGGAGCCTGGTGCCCAGTGGAGCCTTCTCTTTGTCCCTATGGGAGGGTTGTTCTGCTGCTGTACCTTTAATTTCCCTGGTGGCGCCATGGCTGAGCAACTTGTGCCAGCCAGCTGCTTGTTTGGTGTGCGTTTGTTTACTCACTTCGGTGGTCTTTGAGCTCCCCAAACAAGGATTTGCATATATCAAACAAGAGGACAGGAGAAATGGACTGGAGAACAAAGCCCTAGCTTCAGGCCAGGGGTAGGGGGGTCACCCTTTGCTGCCCATGGTTGTCTGGGTCAGGGAGGGTGGCAGCTCATAGGCAGTGACCATGACAGCAAGAAAACTGCTGCATGTACTGTGGGAAGGAGCTGACGCTGTCAGGGGGACTTTAAGAAACTCTATTCTTTATCAACCACTTCCCCTTGGCGGGTCTCATAGAGGGGACCCACGGTGCCCCTGGTGTTGGATATGGGGCTGCATATTGCCACCGTCAGTACAATTTGAGACCAGGAAAACAGGGCTGTGCATTGGTGCTACAGGAAGCCTAGGACTGGCACCTCTTCCTCACCGCAAATGGGGTAAGAGTTTCAAGGCTCAGAGGTAAAGGCGTTCCAGTTACAATTATCGCATTTAAGTGCAAACACCCTAGCTCTAAAATCCTCTCAAGGCCAGTGCTGATATCCATGCAACAGACTGCCAACCTCAACAGACTTCTGGGAGTCCAATGGCCAAGTGGAGTTTCAGCCCTGATCTCCCTTAAGTGTTAACCACCAAATTGCCAACTGAAAACCAGAGACCATGACATGACTTTAAAAAGCATAATTTCAAACACCCACTCTGCTGAGCCCGGCAAAGCCTCCATGTTTCCTGTCACCTCCCCAACTCAGCTTTTCCATTTTCTTAAAAAACAAGTAACAATAACCACCCACCTGATCTTTATTGCTTACACAGCTGAGAAATGGACCATTACTTAATTCTGAAGGCCTTATACCTTGTGGCTATTCACTGTCCCTGCCTAGGGTGTCAGCCTCTGAGATGGATGCATTTGAAACCAGAAACAATGGGGCATCTTTCTGAGGAGGGAAGACTTGGAATCCTGTGAAGGAGACTTGCATTCCCTACCTCGATTTCCTGCAGAGAGGCTGTGGGAAACCTCAGGGAGACCTGAGACCACCCCTACCCCCGCTCCCCCCCAGCAGGTGACTCCCACTGCCCCCCCTTTCCTGTGCCCCAGACAGAGCAGTGTAGCAGGACAATGCTATGACCCATGACAGGATGAGAAGACATTTTTGCAAATGTGCACTTTAACATGGGGATATTAATTTTAGTTACTTTCTCTTTCCCTCTTCCTTCCCTCTTCACTTCCTTGTTTAAGGAAAAGAGAGAACGGGGCAGGCATGGATGTTCTGTAAGCAACCTGTGTGACTGACTCCTGACTTGGTTGCTTGCCACCCCCACTAATCAGGGTTCAAGTTCCCCAAATGCACTCTTAACCTTAAACTAAACTGCTCTAAGATGACAGTGTCAAAACACAGCCTATCATCTCAGTCACACATTCTTTAGATACAACCCCAGTGAAAGACTTCTGGGGCTTTCTCCTTCTATCATCAAAGCATCCAAATCCAGGACAGTGTAAGTGGAGGTTGCATGGCCTGTATGGTGATTGGGACCTGTGCTGGCTCAAAAACAAATTGGCTTGTTTATTCTCAATAGTCTAGTGTGTGTTAACATCAGTCCATTCAGATATATCAAGTATTTGTGAAACAATCCTAGGCCTCTGTCGTCCCCCCTTTTCTCTTTCGCTCCCTCCACCCTTTAAAATATGTTTTCAACATTGCCTCTCACTGGCTTCAGGATACTTTTGTCATATTTTTCCAACTTTACTTGCCAGTAATCCTAAAATTACTGGAAACTTAAGAACTAGAGGGTGCCATGCCTAAACTTCCTGCGTGCTTGCTTCCTAAGCAGTTTATTGTACTTCCTCTCACTCTGAAGGGTTTCAACAATACCCTGGAAGGGGTGAGGAAGGGGTGGGAGCAGGGAAATGCAGGAATACAAATGAACAGAAATATTTCTGGCCTTGGATATGTTCTCCTTGGAAAAGAAGAAAGCGAAAGAAAAGAAAAAGAAAAAAAGAAAGAGAAAGAGAGAGAAAGAGAGAGAGAGAAAGGGAGAAAAGAAAAGAAAAAGAACTCTTCTGATAATCAAATAATTAATGGGCTTCATTTCTGCTATATGAAGAGGCCCTTTTTTTGGTGCTTTTTTCTTTCTTTTTTTTTTTTTTTTTCTTTTTCTGTTTGGTGCTGAGAATGGAAACCAGGGCCTTGTGCGTACTAAGCAAGTGCTCTGCCACTGTGCTGCCCTCCAGCCCTATTTCAAACTTCATTGGCATCAGCAATACACCTTTTCCGCTTAGATGAAGGAAGAGATCAGAAAAGCCACTCAAAGGGAGCCGCCTGTTAGCACCTTACTGAACTTTTTGCTCTCATCCAGAACCAGGGGGAAAAATGAAATCAGTCACATTTGAATTTGAAAAGGGAGAGCAAGTGAGAATCCTTAATATTCACAAAACTCCTGCAAGGAGAGGCCAACACACAGCTTCCCCTTCCTGAATATCCCCCGTATGTGGAAAATACCTGCACTTTCATTCTGCGTTGCCAGGTTTTTAAGGGGAAGGTGTACAACCAGTTGCTAAGATCCCAGTCCAGTCTTTTGGAAGGAGGTGGGTTTCCCCTTTGGTCAGGGGGTTTAAAGCTCCGAGGCAGTGGCAACTGATTGCAAGTGTCTCTGAGGCCACCTTGTTCGCCTTCAGCAGTCTGTCCCAGGCGTTGGACTATGAAAAACAAAAGGTGAATGCATTGGAAGCCCCCCTCATGCACACTGATGGACCCTCGAGGGCCCTATGTGCTCATGCTATAAAGTGGCCCTGGCCCGGGCCTCTGGTGGGCTGCCAGGGCTGGTCTAACATCCACCATGCGGCCCCTGTGCCTGTTCCTCCCTCATCTCCCACTGCAACACCTGGGGGCCCCGCCACCCTGGGGGACCTCGGGCCTCCTTTACCTGTACTGATTCTCCGTGGCCCGGCTCTCCGCTCGTTCTGGAACCCAGGAGTAACTGTCCGCGGCACTCTGGGGCTTCTTCGCCTTCACCTCCGCCTTCTTTGCTCTCCGCTTGCGGTAGACCAGCAGCCCCAGGGCCAGAGCCAGCAGGAGCGAGATGGCCACCACAGTGCCCAGGATGTAGAACAGAAGAAGCTTCTGTCCATCTGTGCCGTCATCACTCTGTGTGGCCACAGAATCCTTGCCCATAGGCTTATCATGGCCAGTGGCTGTGGCCATGGCCATGGACAGATGAGTGGCTGGCTCTGTCCCAAATCCTGAGCTCCGACTGGGGGCCAACATCTCTGGTGGAGCAGAGGTGGAGGGGATGTCAGATGGAAGGGAGGGTCCCCTGGAGGTGACTGCTCCTTTGGGGGTGCCCTCGGAGTGCCTGGGGGGACTGGATATGGTAGCAGGAGGCACAGTACTCCACTCTCCGTCACCCTTGTCCTCCTCTTGGGGAGGCCCTGTTGGTGGCCCTATTGGTGGGCCCATAGTGCAAGAGACCCCATTGGGGGCCAGGTCCCAGCCCAAAGGGCAGCCGCAGCGGAAGGACCCCTGGGTGTTGAAGCACAAGCTGTCGCACGGGCTGCCCCTGGGGTCTGAGCACTCGTCAACGTCCTCACACTGGGCACCGTCCTCCCCAGTGGAGATGTAGCCCTCCTCACAGGAGCAGTGGAAGGAGCCCTCGGTGTTGATGCAGCGCTGGGTGCAGGGGGCGTGGCCCAGGGTGCACTCGTCCACATCCCAGCAGGCCTCCTCTTGGGGGCCACCTGGCTGGTAGCCCACCCAGCACTGGCAGCGGAAGCCCCCGGGGGTGTTGACGCACTCCTGGGCGCAGGGCGAGTCCTGACACTCATCCACATCCACACAGTCCTGGAGGCTCGAGTCCAGCCGGTAGCCACGGGGGCAGAGGCAGGTGTAGTTCTTCCCAAGGGGTCCGGGGACACATGTGGCCTGCCCTCCGCACGGGCTGGAGCTGCAGGGGTTCCGGGAGGCGCAGGTCACCAGGTCGTCCAGCAGCCGGAAGCCAGGCTTGCAGCCGCAGCGGAAGGAGCCGTCCCCCCCTTCGAAACAGTCCTGCTGGCAGCCCCCGTTGTTGAATTTGCAGCCGAACTTGGGGCTGATGCAGAGGGGCCCTGACCTGCCCCAGTCGAACACACCGGGGGTCTTTTCCTTGCACAGGAAATAATAGGTCTTACTTTCAGCCTCATCCCCACAGGCCACATTGGCGGAAGAGGCAAAGGGCACAGCCTCCAGGGAAGAGGTGGTGGCCTGAAAAGGAGTGGTGTAGTTCACCTCCCCTGGGCCCCCCAGGGTCAGGGGCTGGCACATGCCCTTGAAGCTGAACTTGCACACGAAACCTTCGATGCTGCTTCCTGGAGAGCCCGGGCTCCCGCAGGGGCCTTCGGACCACTTGGGGAGGTGGCTGGGGAGGGGCGGCAGGGACAGGTCCAGCAGTAGGGACACACAACGATTAGAGATGCAGGAGTTCCTGACCTCCCGGTGCCAGTTCGTGTAGGGTGTGTCCTCACCACCGCCCACCCAGCTGAAGCCCTTTAGTGTTCTGTTGGCGTTCAAGCACTTGCCCTTCTCCCTCTGAAGCCCGATCCAGAACTTGCCCATCCGTGCGTCCAGGGGTGCCTTGGTCCTCAGGAGCTGGGCCAGGGCTTGCTGGACGTGCCGGGCCTCCTCCTCACTCTTCACTGTGGCCAGGTTGCCTCCGTTCTCATTGCAGTGATGCTGGGCCTCACCAGCGCTGAGCTTGCCCCAGTGGGCAGTGTAGCAGGCAGTCCCCATGCACACCACGGCCTCCTCATGGGCTCCAGCCTCCGCCCAGGGCCGGCCCAGGAACAGCAGCAGCAGCAGCAGAAGCAGCGAGCCCGTGGAGGTGGCCATTCCGGCCTCTGTGTCCACCTCGGTGGGAGCCTAGACACCCTGCAGTGACAGCAGTCAGTGGAGCCTGGACCTCGGCACCCAGCTGTGCCGGGAGGGGAGCTGAGGGCTAAGCGGCAGCCGCTGCTGTGGCTCAGAGAAGGACACAAAGGCTGCGGGCTTTCCACGTCCCCCTGACCCAAGGCGCATCCTGTGTTCTCCTACTTCTTATTTCTCACCGGATGCCGGGGCTTCCTGCACTGAATAGTTTTCTGACTCCTGCTGCCTTCATCACGGTTTTGTTGTTCATAAAAGGGGCCAGGCGGCTTTGCTGGGCCCTGGCTCAGAGCTGTGGAAATGCAGCGCCGTGGGGAACACAGAGGCGTACAGCTCAGAGATACCCGCTGCTTTATTTTGGCTCTATTCTCTTTCCCATTGCATGAGGAACCTAAATGGCATGTGACCCAGCAAGCAGAGACTTTGGGGACGAGGAACTTGAAAGATCTCTCAGTAACCCACAATAAAATTCCACTTTGGTTTGCAAACAACCAAAAGATTAAAAAAAAAAAAAAAGAAAAAGAAAAAGGCAGAAAAAAACTGAGACTCGAGGCACAAGGCCATGGACAGTTATAATTTTCAGCCTTTTTTAGATGCAAACTGGATTTTTCTTTACTCGATCTCAAGTTCCCCCACTGGCTTTGGGAGTCTTATTTTCTTTTATTCTCCCCATCCCATCATGAACTTTAAATAGATAGGCAGTTTTTAAATAGGATCTGGGCCGTGGGAATGTCTGGGTTTCTAACACAATGCCAAGCTCTTCAAGAATATCAAGCCAAATTGGGTGAAATTTGGCGGTTTTCAGGGTTTCAGGGTGCAAATGTTGCATTGTGAGATGGCATGATCACAAAAAAGGCATCAGAAAAAAAGGAAAATGAAAATATTGCTGGTCCCGTGGGCCTCGGCTTGCATACCTCCTCCCCTGAGTTGGGTTGAGGGTGGGGGGCGTCCAAGGGCAGAGAACCAAAATCAAGGCTGGAAGTCAAGGGGAGGGAATGGGAGTCAAGGCTGGAGTTCAAAGGCATGGAATGAGAGTAGAGGCTGGAGTTCTGCACAGGGAATGAGAATCCAAGCCAGTGCAGGCCTCCTGCCTCACAGCAACCCATCCAAAGCCCCCAAATGGGAGGATTCTTTTGCTGCAGTCGTAGACGTTTGATTGTTGGAACTGTCCTTGGTTGGGGCCCCTCAAAGTAGACTCTGAGATAAGGATTTGGAGCATAGAATATTGAGGAAGGAAAGTGAAACAGGCAAGGAAGGAGCCAACACAAGATGACCTAATGACCAGGTGACACTGGGCTCCTTATGGTACTGGAACACCATAAGGGCCACACCTCAGAGTCCTCTCAGCAGAGCGCAGGAGGCCAGGAAGTTCTTCTCAGCTCCCCCCAAGCTTTGGCAGCTGCTGTCTCCCAGGACAGTGGCTGTGAACTCTAGCCCTGCCCCCCTGACCAGGTGTCCCTCTGAAGGGAGAGCTGTTGACACCTGCAGCTGCCCTGGTGGTTCTTGTTTGACATGTCTCACCAAGGTGGCCTCTCTGAGGAGAGAAGTGAGGCTCAGTGGGTGGTGGTGAGTTGCAAAGGAGGCAGCTTAGTAAGACACAGGAAATAACAGAGGCACGTCCTCACTGTCAGACCCCACAAAGAACACAGTAGTGGGCCTTACTGGGCCAATGGGAAGTGAGGAGCTGTCTAGAAGGTGGGGAGAGACATAGAGAGAAAGAGAGAGAGAGAGAGAGAGAGAGAGAGAGAGAGGGAGACAGAGACAGAGACAGAGACAGAGAGAGATAGACAGACAGGCAGAGACAGGGACAGAGAGGTCGAAGGCTTTTTATTGGAGTCCAGGGTGGTGCCCAAGCAGATTCCTGAGAGGAATTCTGACTGACAGGTTCAGAGCAAGCAGGCAGGTGTCCCAAGTCCGTGAGGGATGTGGGGGTCAGTGAGGTGAGTCAGTAGGGTGCCTCCAGCTGTGGTGGTCACCAGGAGGAGCTGTATAAGGTAGATATCTGGAGCAACCGCACTGAGGAGCGGGAAGGAGGCTGAGAAGAAGCAACATGTCAGAGATCACCGAGTCTTGTGTCTGGTATTAAAAACTGATGCTGAGGCAATATCAAATTAAAAGAATTCCCCTTACAGCTGCAAGTCTTTGGTGCTGTGGAATGACCAGGAGGGCCCAAGTGCACCAATAAACATGCTCGGGGGAGAACGGCAGGGCACGGCCAAGAGGTTCCGAGTGAGGAGCCCCATCTGGGGTATCGACCTTCATGGACGTCTAAGTTGGGACATCCAGGGAGTGAGGAACTCACTGCCTCCCCATATCCCCTAGAGATAAGGTGCCCATCTCAGACCCCAGCTGGACACCCCTCAGAGAATGTTCCTTATGTACTTCCTATTTTAGAAAAGATATTTAAGAGGTGCAGGGATCTTTTTTCAGAACTGTAAGATCTTCCCTGTGCTTCTTGGTGCCTGTGAAGGAAGTTTCATCCATGAGGCTACTGACCAACTCACCACCCACTCCTTCCTCAATTTATCCATCCACCTCTCTACCCATCCATCCATCTGTCCATCCATGCACTCATCCTCTATCAGTCCATCTATCCAGCCGCCCATGCATCATCCACTTATTCATCTATCTGTCCATCCATCCACCCAACTCTTTATCTATCCATCTATCCATGCATCACTCGTCCACCCACCCATCTATCACTCATCCATTCAACCATCCATCCATCCACCCACCATCAATCCATCCATCTATCCACCCATCCACCTACCATCCATCTATCCATCATCCATCAATCTGACAACTGTTCCTATAGGAGGTAGATACTGGATTCTAGGGAGGAATTCTTACCTTCATAATCTTTGAAGTATTTTAGAGTGAAAAAATTTGAACAAGTCAGCTGGGCGTGGTGGCATACACCTGTAATCACAACAACTTGGGAGGCAGAGGCAAGAGGATCTCAAGTTCAAGACCAGAGGAAGTCTGCATAAGTTAGCGAGGCCCTGTCTCAAAAAAGTCCAAAAAAAAAAGAAAAAAAAAAAAAAAAAAAAAAAAACAACGGGTTGGGGATGCACCTCAGTGGTACAGCACTTGTAAAAGTATGTCCTGGTTTCAATCCCCGGTACTGCCCCCCCAAAAAAAAAAAATTTGAACAAGTCACAGTATGGAGCCACTTCATTGCAGGGAACACAAGGAGAAGTTCAGGGTATCAGGAGAGGCCCTTATGGGGTCAGGACCCAGTGGGGCAGCAGTTTGGAAAGGTTCCTCCAGAGAAGAAAGGCAGTGGAGCTAGAATATAAAGTTGACCTAGGTAAGAGGCATAGTGGTATTCTAGGGGCAACTGCACATCCCAAGGCCTGTGGACAGAGAGTGAAGGATGAGTTGAGACCGGAGCCTGGGCATGGGGGGAAGATACAGAACAGGGAGGAGCACTGTGAACCCAAGGGCTGCAGCTTTGGGTTTTGCTTTGAAATCCATGGAAAAGAGCTGAGAGCCTGCATGAAATCTGCTTAGAGAACAGGTGCCATAGTGTGGGGGACCCACTCAGCAGGTAAATGCAGGTGTCAGGCCCAAAAGAGACTTAGGGACAGGGCTGGGCCCTGGGTTAGGGACAGGAGGTTTGGGAAGTGCTGACGAGTCAGATCAGACAGCTTGGGGGGCTATGTGGGGTGGGGCTAGGCGTACATGGGACAGCAGAAGGACTTGGTGGCTCTTGCCAGTGCTCCCAAGAGCTGATGGTCTGGAGGGCTGTGCCCACTGGAGGTGGGGAAAAGGGGTCAGGGCCAAGAACAATGGTGATGGCTACCTTTCTGTTCAGACTCTCCCAGACCTTCTGTCATGGTGCCTTGCATCCTCGGGATTCTGAATTCACCACCAGAGTGAGGGAATAACCAAGTTCGATGGGAGCTGAGAAGGCTGGGTGTCCCTGGCTCCAGGCCAATGTACCTGGCCCCGCAGTCATGATTGATGAGGCTCAGTATTTGTCAGTGCCTGGGATAAGCTGCATTTTTAAAGGTTTATTTACAGACAGACAACTTCTTAATATTTATAAAGTTAGTCCAGTAGCCTTGGCCTTGATTGCAAGGCAGACTAGTATCTACCCATAGCCTTTTGCTTGGTCTAGACCCATGTCGGGTAGCCTGAGCCTGATTCCTGAGGTAATGTACTAGCCTGGAGGAGTTTCTCAGCATGCCACATTGCTGGTGCTTAAAGATGTGGGTTGAATGAATGACTGATAGCTTGTTAGCCTCTCTGTCCCCCAAATCTTTGCCAGACTATCTTCCTTAGTCAGCGGGTCTTCATCTTCCACATAGGAGCTTTCATATCTGCCACTTTTCACTTAGCCAACTGTTGACATCTTTAAAAAGACAATGAACTAGAAGGCAGTATGCTTTGCGTGGATTCATCCATTAACCTTGGAAGCATTTCTAAAGTGGACTGTGAGAAAGGCCATGTGAAGTGTAGGCCCCTCCCCACTCTGGGACTCAGGGATTCTACTTCATTATTTCTAGTAAGCTGCTTAGCTCAGCCTCAGCTGTTCTCTCTCTTGTCTGTAAATGAGGTGGTGGAGACAAAGCTTCTGGACCCTTCTTGCTTCAACATCAGTCACAGCAAAATCACGCTTTGTTCTCTCTTCTGGAATTGGAGAGAAAGCAGGAAGGAAGCTGGCTCTGCGGCCCCTGCCCCTTTCTTACCCAATCACATGTGTTACCAGGCATCTGTCTAAACACACAACTGTCCCCCCAAACTGGCCCTCGAGTGTCAAAGTCCAGTGCAATTTTCCTGCTGCTGACTCCTGTTTTCTCCTTTCTACCCCATGCCTCCGGCTGGAATTTAGCTCAGTTGGTAGAGTGCCGCTCTACAGTCTGAGGTCCTGGGTTCGATTCCCAACACCGCAAAAATGGGAGAAGGACATGGCAATCCACTCCCAAGGCAATCTCAAAACAATCAGCCTTTGAAAACCCACTGAGGGTCGCTGTGAGTCAGACACGACTCAATGGCACCTAACAACATCGCCATACCTCCATCCTTTGAGAGCTGCCTGCTGGGCTGTAAGGGGTCACTTCACAGGGTACACTGGGGAGCAACACAGCCCAGCTGCCCAGCTTCAGGTCTCTCTATGCTAAAGGAGAGGGCAGAGGTCACAGATGGCTGAGGAGTGAGTCCTGTGAGCTCAGGGTAGGCAGAGAGCTTCCTTGTCTTGAGTGGGATCTGGCTGACTTTTAGCAAGTTTTGAAGTCAGCCTGAATGCAAACGTTGAGGCACTTTGGCACCTTGTGTGCTAAATTCCCCTGTGGGTACTGCTTCACAGCATTTCATTTAGAGCCCTGGTTACATCAAAGACCTCCAAGGGCTGATCGGTGAATGTCAGGAGCCAGCAGTCCAGAGGTTGCAAGAGCTTTCCTTGAAGGGGCCTTTGAATAAAACCTACTTTGAATGTTCTAGAACAGTTACAAGCCTTGTTCTGGTATGCACATTCAGCCTTCCATCATCTGCTTTTACTCTGGACTCTTACTGAATTCTCTGAGCTTTCTGTTTAAATTGCCTTAAAAATGTACTTCCCATTATGCCGGGAATGGAACGTTCTGGTCTCAAATATGGGGATAGATTAATCTTGATTATTTAGGAGCAGATTACTTGCTTGGTGGATTATTCGAAAGGCTATCCTGTTTCTCTTTTCTTTTTCTTGTTTTCTGAACTAAAAATTGCAGAAGGAGGGCATAAAATCAGCCTGCCTCTTCCTTGGCACAATATGTAGCACATGCCCTATAGGTATCAGTCAGTTCTCCTCCGTTTGTTCATTATCTCACCTTGAGCACCTGTTATGCACCAGGCTGGGTTATCTCCACGTGGAGGGAGGGCATGAGTGGCACTGCATTGTGGACCTTATAGCAGACAGGTAGCATGAGGGACAGGCCAGCAGGAGAAAGTGGCCAGCCAGTGGGCTCTCTGCAGCACCTGTCCTGGTGATAAGGGGCAAGTTCCGAAGATAAGCCAGGTGAACAGGGGGCGCAAGGTGGTCAGAGTGCCCAGAGACGGGGACTAATGCCTTCCATGGGACCCACAGGTGGCCTGCCAATGGCAGGACACAGGACTAGTGCACTCTGGAGACCTATGAGGTGCAGAAAACAAGGTGGCGACTCATTCACAGAAAATTTAAAACTGTGATGAAACTGATCAAAAGGTAGTCTTACTTCTAGTATTTTCTTCAAATTTATCTTTTTATTTTTGCCAAATCCCAGCAAGAGCAATGGTAAAATTCTCTCTCTCCTGTTCCCCCAAATAAAGCTTTTGTTGGTCTAAATCTTAAGCAATTTTGGTTGTTACCATTGTCTTAATAATACACATATAAGCTTCAAATTGGCATTTCTTATCTATTCTTTAATACTGCAACCCAACATGGAGAACTATACTCTTCTGGAGCAAGGGCTGACTCCATGACACCTATAAAAAGCAATACTATGGCACTGAGATTTTGCAAAAATGAAAAACCCTATTGATCAGCCAACCAGCAAGACAGCCAAGAGCTACAAGCACAAATCAGCCTCCCAGACTGGTTGAGGGGATTTGGCGGAATGGGGAGTTGTAGGACTCTTGTGTGTAGGCCATGTGTTTCTTTTTAACAGTAGTTATCATGTTCTGTTTGGGGGATTTTCAGTTTGTGATGTCAAAGCCACTGACTGGAGGAGCTGGCTTCTGCGCATGTCCATTCTCGAAAAGCCAGATCCAAATTGTCCTTGGCTGGATTCTAGAGGCTTTTTTGAAAGACGGCATAAGAACTTTGTTATGAAAGGAATTTGTGTCTGGGTGTGGTCAAGTCTTCGCTAGTTTCAAAATCTTCCATGGCCCTCAGAGACCAAGTTCATGGTACTTGGGAAATCACTCAGCTTATTTGGTGGCCAGCCCCTGTGGTTCCACATATTGTTAAACAGTGGATTCCCTGAGAGCCATGACAGCGCAGAGACTATAAGAGAACAAATAGAAGTTGAGCGGCTTCAAGCCCATCGTTCTCTGGGACATAGGGAAATTTCACATTCTCCCTCTGCAAGTTTAAATCCAACCTGTTGAAATAAACTGATAAAAGCCATATTAACAGAGTACAGTAGTGCACATTTGTAATTCCAGTGACTCAGGAGTGGGAGGCAGAAGGATTGCGAGTTCAAGTCCAGGGGCAGCTTGCCTAACTTAGAGAGTCTCTGCCTCAGGATAAAAAGTAGAAGAGGGCTGGAGGTGTAGCCCAGTAAAGGAGTGCTTGCAAAGTATGCGTGAAACCCTGGGTTCAGCCCTCCAGTACTTAAAAAAAAAAAAAGGAGAAAACCCATAACGTAACAATTTACTAACACATACTTGTATATAGGAACCACACAGAATAAGGATGAAACACAAAGAAAGGACCAGTATTGAGACTTGAAGTACATTTTTTTCTCTTCTCTGTTCTCTTCTCCTCCTCCTCCTCCTCCTCCTCCTTCTTCTTCTTCTCCTCCTTCTCCTCCTCCTGCTCCTCCTCCTCCTCCTTCTTCTTCTTCTTTTTCTTCTTCTTCTTCTTTTTGTGGTACTCAGGGTCGAACCCAGTGCCTCGTGCTTGCATGCTTTGCAAATGCTGGACCACTGAGCTGCATACCCAGCCCATTTTTCAACTTTTTTTTTTTGAGACAGGGTCTCACTAAATTATGCAGACCGCCTCTGGTCTCAAATTTGCGATCATTCTGCCTCCATCTCCAGAGTTGCTGGGATTATAAGCATGTACCACTGCACCTGGCTGCTGCTGCTGCTGCTGCTGCTGCTGCTGCTGCTGCTGCTGCTGCTGCTTCTTCTGCTGCTGCTGCTGCTTCTGCTTCTTCTTCTTCTTCTTCTTCTTCTTCTTCTTCTTCTTCTTCTTCTTCTTCTTTTTTGTATATAGAGATAGTCTTAGTATGTAGCTCAGGCTGGCCTACAACTTGTGATTCTCCTGCCTCAGAGCCCAGCTTAAATACCCTCTTGATAGGGGAGAGAGAGATAGGGGTTCAGGCAATTTAGAAGTGTAGGAGGTGATTTCAGGGGAGGTGAAAAGGCTCTGAAGACAGAAATTAGCTCATAAAGGATCCTCTTTGGAATCTAAAAGAGCCCAAGAAAAAGACACCACCTTTGCTAGACCTCATCCTCACCCAGGCAAAAATGAAAAGAAGCGAAACCCTTTTACATTTGCTGGAGATGTAGAGATTTTATTTTTCAAAGTCCTCTGCTTTCAAGTCTGTTTGGATCCTTGGCTGAGTAAACATTCTTCTTAGAGTGTGATTGATTTTCCCACATTTAGTAAATAGTCTCCTAACACAATTTATCAGGCACAATATTTATGGAAAACTTGACTGGGCTGAATGTTGTTTCTGAGGTTAACTTGTGTTCACCTCTTGACAACAGGCTTTGATAAGCAAAGGCCATTCATCAGCCCTTGGAAAGAGATAAATCACAAAGGGGAAGGGAGCTTTCAGCTGGACTGCTCTACACAGCCTCCAGTAACAGGTCTGTGCCTAAAGTACAAGTGTCTAACTCATGCTCACATGACTGATGAGGATAACGTTCAGGTTCTGTCCTTGGCATGTGGCATTCTCAGTGGCTTCAAGAAGCTGTCCTAACAATTTAGCCCTTTTTGTTGTTGCTGTCATTAGGAGCCATTGAATCGGTTCTGACTCGTAGCTACCCTATTTACAACAAATGAAACACTCCCCGACACTGTGTCATGCCTGGCACTATGTCAGCGCTTCTCTGCTATTCATAGGGTTTTCAATGGCTGATTCTTTCAGGAGTGGGCTGCCAGGTCCTTCTCCCTAGCCTGCAGGACTTGGTGTTCCCAGACAGTCTCCTATCCAAAGACTAACCAGGCCGACCCTGTTTAGTGTCTGAGATCTGACAGGATAGGACACCAAGGTAGTATGGCTGTAGACTAGTCCTATTTAGACAATATGATTTGATAGAAATAAAAATGACCTATTTGGCCCATTATGCCAAAGAAATGGCAGGACAGGTGTTCGAACAGAAGTCATTTCAGTTGAATAGACAGAACTCCTTTCCAGAGAAAACATAATTTTCTTTGAGAAGCTGCCTGGGGAAGCAGGCAAATTCCTAAGAAATCTGAAGTAGCTCTCCAAGCGGGGACATCACAAGCATTTGTTAAGCACTTCCAGGAGCTAAGTATGTCCAGGTTCATGCCCAGGAGTGCTTGAGGTATTGTTGTTGTTGTTGCTGTTAGGTGCTGTCAAGTCCTGTCTGACTCATAGCGACCCTACATACAACAGATGAAACACTATTGTCAGTGCTTCTCTGCTGTTCATAGAGTTTTCAGTGGCTGATTGTGTTTTGGGAGTGGGCTGCTGGGTCCGTCTCCCAAGCCTATAGCACCTGGTGTTCCCACGTGGTCTCCCATCCACATACTAACCAGGCCCTACCCTGCTTAGCTTCTGAGATCTGATGGGATCGGATGTCACAGTGCTAAGGCTGCAGGCTGGGGTGGTGTTAGGATCCCCATTAACAGCTGGGAGGCTGCTCTAGCAGCCCATGGGAAAGTTGTGTCTCAGTGTACCAAGGTCAGGGCTGCTCCCTTTGTTCTACCAGACCTCAGGGGGCACCAACAAGCTCAGCTGACAGCCTGAAATGGGAATAGTAACTCCTGCCTTCTGTCATTCTGATCACTAGTCAAAACATGCCACCTACCAGCCAAGCACTTTGGCAGGTATCTTTCCTCCCTGGGCCTTGGTTTCCATACATGTAAGCTGTGCCTCACCCCATAGAGGCATAAGAAATAACAAGATGACTTCATAAGGCACTTGGCAGGGTAAGCATTTGTTTAGTCAGCGGTTGCCACAATCTGTGATGCAAATACAACTTCCCACTTACTATGGACTGTTCTGATGACTATGGTTTATTTTCACCCTAGTTGATTCTCCAGGGAGGAGGAAGAAATAGATAGGCATAGTGGTACATGCCTATTACCCCAGCACTTGGGAGGTTGAAGCAGGAGGACCAGGAGTTCAAGGTCAGCCTGGGCTACGTGGCAAGACTCTGTCTCCAAAAGGAAAACAACAACAACAACTAAAAAACAAAACTGAACAAACTGACCAAAGAAAAAACAAACAACCCCCCCCCCCCAAAAGAAGGAAATGTCCTAAGTCCTCTCAATCCTTCCATAGGTCAAGGGGTAAGCAGTGCTGGCAGCAGCCTACCTGCACACAGAGCAGAGCAGCCACCTGTGGCCTGCATGCAGGGGCTGCTGAGAGAAGCCAGCCCAAGCAGACTATGGGCACAGACCCAGCAGCCCAGGCACTGTGCAAAGGGCATGTGGGGTGTGCGTGTTCTCCAACTTGGTGCTGTGACCTGGATCTCAGTTTGTGCCCAGATGCTTTCCCACCTGCTAGGGATTGCAGCATCCAGGCTGGTCTGAAGTCTGGAAGTTTGTTTGGCTCATCTGTAGTGTGTCTTTATGCCAACACACCACCCCAGTGGCTGGGCTCCCAGACCCATTTGAGTTGTTAGGGGCGTCTAGAATCTACCAGCTTCATGCAGGTGCCCAGGGGCTGTGCTGCAGTTTGGATGTGGTTTGCCCTCCAAGGTTCATGTGCTGGAAGCTTCTTGACCAGTAGGATGTTTTGGGGAGGTGATGAGACCTTTAAAAGGCGATGAGTAGTGGAAGGCCATTCGTCATGAGATCTAGCAGCCAAGGGGGATCTGTACCCACTAATAGTGGGGATCAGGAACTCAGACATGCTGAGTCTTCCCGCAGCTGGAATGACAGGGAAGGATCCTTACTAGTTGAACAACATATGAACACAAGAGTGGTACTTCTATGCCAGACACCAGCCCTGAAGGTTGTTGAGCTGATGAGAATCAAAGTAAACCTTGTGTGTGGCCCGTGCTAAGCTCTGGCCCTGAGCCTCAAGTTTTGGCTGATTCCGCTGATGTATCTGCCCACAAGTGGGACTGTCTGCCTGGGGTTCGTTGGTCTAATTTCATTTCACCACTGCTACATTTCGTCATGCAGTTCGTCATGCAGCTCAGGCTCACCGCTGCTTTCCCTCTGAACCTCTGACTCATGCTCTCACTCGCGGCTTTTCCCCTGTGGGGAAGGACCAGTCTGCTCCTTGCCAGACGCATCCCTGTCTGTTCCTTGGACTGCCCGGGTTTATCTCACCCTTCTTCCTAGTCCTCTCTAGAAAAAGAGAGTTAGAGTTAAAAAGTGACCTGCCCCCAGACTTGAGAAGACACAGCCATGCTTCCCAAGGCCTCCCCTGTAGCATAAGAAATCTCCCAGCCAGAGGCCACTCCTCATCAGTGAAAACATGACAGCAGAGGCAGCTGACAGCTTCTAGACACAGCCTCTTTACTTGGATGAGAACAACTTCTGGCTCCCGGGTTGCTCTAGCTCTTCATTATTCAGTATTAGACTCTCACTCTGTCCCCGAATATTTCAGTTAGTTGTCCATACTTAAGAAGTGTGAGGTTTTAAACAAAAAGCTGGATTTCTGGCTTCTTTTGGAAAGTCAAAGCGCCTAGCCATGCTGATACCACTTGGTCACTCTAATCAGGGGCCATTGCCGGCATCCTCAGTGTGTAGCATGCAGCTTCCTGCAGCCCTGGTGGCTTCAACCTCGCTGAGCATCAACTCAGTAGTCCATGTTCCTCCTAGGATTGGTCTTCAACTGAGTTATCTAGAGCCCATCCAGGATTGGGGGCACATTGCTCACTATATAAAGTGGGGTGTGAAGAGTCCTAAACATAACATCTTATGGATTCTTGATGTCTATCTGGTGGATACCCTCTCTTATCCTTCTTAAGAGAAGCTCAATGGTGTACCAGTGGCCAAGAAGCTTCAAAGGATGCCACACGGTTCCTCTATCCAGGGGATAAATCTTGATAGGTCTGAGCCCACAGTGTCATGGCCACCCCTTGACCAACTCCTGACTCAAGAAGGATATGTTGCATAAGTTGCCTATGTGGGGTGAGGAAAAGTTCCAGGTGCTTCTGAGGAAATCCTCCATGCCCTCAGAGACTGGAGGAATGGTCATCCTGTCCTTTGAGTGATGTTCCAAGGCCTGACTTGCAAAGCTGTTGGGGTTAGGACAAGCTGGCTTAGAAACACAGAGCTATATGAGCGAAGGAGCCTGGGTCCTCAAAGACTTCCTGGAACAGCAGAATGACTGAATCCTGGAATCACTACACCTGAAACTTTTTATGTGAAATTATTATTCTTTGTAATTGTTTGAATAACGTATGCCTTGGCATTACTTGCAGCCAAAAACATTCTCTCCTAAAAATTCCACTTTATGGGACAAGCATTGGCCCAGAGGCTTCTGAAGTTCTTTTAGGTCCATAGTGCTGTGGTCTGTTTGTGGAATCAAATTTCCACACCCTACTTCTTGGGGCCAAACTTCTCTTCTGTAACCCCGAGCCCAAATTAGAAGAGAGAAGAGAAAGACTTTCTGATACAGCTGCTTTGAGTAGAAGAGCAGTTTCCCTTGCCAGGTGCAAGCTGAGTGGAAAAGCGAGGTAGCTGCTTATACTTGCAGAAACGCCAGGTGGTGGCTTGGAACAGCTGGAAATGACAGCTTTGGGAAGATGGGCTTTTTGTCTGCATGTTCATGCTCCACATTTTGGAGTTCAGGGAAAGTGGGGAGCAGGAGGTAGCATGGACAAGGTCATGGGCTGGTGCGCCCGGAGCTGCTGGAGACTTGGCGTTGTTCCGGTTCCTACTCCTGCAGCCCTCATCCTCTTCTTCCCATGGGAACAAAGTGGATGCACAGAGCTGGGTGAGACACTCACCACTTCAGGTTCCAACATGCTACAGCTGTTTACACCCAGGAGTAGGCTGCATCTCTTACCTGTTCATGACAAAACGTGACCCTGACACATCCCGCCAAGATGGCTGCACATAGTTTACTAAGAAAGGCAAAGCCAGAATGCCTGGGGGCCACCAGCACTTACTTGGCCACTCAGTAAGAATACACATTTTTTCTGTGATTTTTTTATTTTTATTTTTGAGATAGTGTCTTGCTATGGAGTCCAAGCTGGCTTAGAACTTGCCACCCTCCAGCCTTAACCTCCTGAATGCTGGAATTACAGGGCTTCACCACCACACTTTAGCCTTTGTGTTTTAAATGCAGAAGGTGATCTGAGTGTTTCAATAATTCATCTCTGAGCCCAAAGAAATAATTATAATTTGAAATAGTGGTCAGTTTGCAGGAGCTGGGTTGCCCCATTGCAAAACCAGCTGGATCTGCCACATTCAATAAAACAAATGTATCTGCATTCAATTCAAAGTTTGAAGTCAAGGTGCCCATTGGAAAGTACATAGTTCTTGTTGTTGTTGTTGTTAGGTGCTGTTGAGTCGGTATCCGACTCATAGTGACACTCACAGGGCTTTCAATGGCTGACTGTTTGGGGATTGCCTTGGAAGTGGATTGCCAGGTCCTTCTCCCATTTTTGCAGTGCTGGGAATTGAACTCGGGACCTCAGAGACTGCAGCACAGCGCTCTACCAACTGAGCCAAATCCCAGCCCCAATAGTTCTGCTAGGAAACTATAATCAATATGTCAGCGTAGAACCATAAAGGATGTAGGTGACAGTTTGCAGGTAGTCCTGCTTGTCGTTGGGGTTTACGGTTGATTTCTTCTCCCTATAACACACAACCTGATTCTTAAAGACATAGAGGGATAGGAGGCATTTAACTCAAAATACTGAGCTCATGAAAGGCTGACAGCCTTCTCTCCGACCACCCTAGCCGGCTTGTGGGGCTGCGTACTCCGCACTGCTGTCTTCTCACCCCCTGCTGACCCTCTCAAGACAGGACTGGCTCTCCCTGTATATCCCAGACTGACCTGGAGCTCTTGCTCCTCCTCTTGGCCTCCAAGTGCTGGGAAGTCAGGCAAAGGCCATGGTTCTGGGCTGCTCTCTTCTCTGTAGCTGCCTCTCCTGCTGTCACTGAACATCCTACAGCTGCTTTCATGCAGGCCCCGTGACCCCCATGCCCACATTATCCTCAGGTCCTCTGGGACCCTTGCTGCTCCTCCCGGCATCCTCTCATTCATGGACTCTGCATGGGCGCCATCCCTGGGTTTCTCCTTGTGTCTGCTGGCTATCCTCACTGGGGCTGTTAGTCCCTACAGAGTCTTACCCACACCCCCACTTCAGTTCCTGTCCTTGCCTCATAGGCCCGTGTCCCCATCATGCTGCCCATGTCCCCATCAGACGTGGCCTTTTGGCTCCAAATTGGAGATCCCAGCTGCCTGCCCTTCCCCTTGAGCTCTCCAAGCCACCCCCACATTCTCCCTGCCCATCTCCACTTGGTCATGCACCAAGGACAGCAGGCACCGGCCTCCTGACTCCCCCAGCTCCTAGGGCTGATCTGTCACCTAAGCAGTCCTCCTCTACCTCCCGACCACCCACAACGGGGACTCTGCTCCAGGTTGCTAATCAGACTCTTGCAGCTCTCAGAATAAAACCCAAATCCTCCTGTGGCCTCCTTAAGTCCAGTACTAATCTTCTTCCTATTTTTCATTTCTACAGTCCCCAGCTACAGTGCTGTGGGCTCTGATAGGAATGCATTCCTGTCCGCTTGCATTTACCTGGACAGTGTGTGCTACGGGGTGCACGGCCCTGCGGCTGAAAGCAGTGCATCCTGAGCAATGCATACACTCACAGGGACTGAATTCTGACAGTACTTTCCCTTGCTTTTCCCATTAATCCTCTTGCCAGCCTTCATGCCAGATCTTCCATGATTGCACATTGAGACAGGTAACCACCATCTTCTCTAGCTGGGCTGGCTTCCAACAGCCACTTGAAGCAATGGTGTTGTAGGTGTGAGTGACTGGAGGAGCCAAGAGTGGTGGAGGGGCCAGGATTCTAACATATACCTGAAGGTGGAGGGAGTGAGAACACATGGCTAAACATCCACTATGGGTGGCTTGTTATGCATTTTGACCTGAAGAACCAAGGGCTATGCTACCTGTCAGGAAAAGGAATCTACAAAGGCTTTTACCCTCCTGGGGATCAGACATAAAATCCTGCATGCTTATAGTAGTTTTATTCATAATAGCCCAGAACTAGAAACAAGCCAAAATCCTTTAACAGATGAATGGTTGAGTAAACTGTGGTCTATCTGCATCATAAAATAGTGTTCAGTATTGAAAAGGAACAAATTTCCTGACATGCACATCAACCTGGATAAATTCCCAGGGAATTACATGGAGTGAAACAGCAAGCTCCACAGGTTACACTCATACCACAATCTCGAAATGATGAAATTATAGCAATGGAAAACAGAGGAATGGTCTCCAGGGGTTCAGAGGAGGGCACAGCAGGGGCATGTGGATGTACCTATAAAAACCAGGAGGCATCCTCATGGTGATGGAAATTGATATTCTGGCTGCATCAGTATTAGTCTCCTGGTATGGTATGGATGAATAGTTCTGTGAAATGCCACCATTGGGAATACCAGGTAAATGATACTAGGGCACTTTGTGTCTTATTTCTTATTTACTGTATGTGAATCTCCAATTATATCAAAGTAAAAATTTTTGTTTAAAAAATAAACAGAAGCCAGGCATGGTGATGCCCACTTGTAATCCCTCTTTGGGGGAGGCTGAGGCAGGAGGATAGATCAATAGGAGTTTGAGGATATATATATATATATATATATATATATATATATATATATATATATATATCAGAGGGAGATCAGGAGGCAAGAATTGTTTGGAACATTGCATAAGGACTAGATGGAAGCTGATTCATCCTCGTTCGCTGTAAGGAAGCCAAACAGGCCACCAGCAGACATGCCACACTGTATGAGCCCACGGCCAGTGTAAGTATTGCAGTCCCACCAGGCTACAATCTCTGAATGACCAGAGCTACAGGCCCCTGGAAAGGGTGGGGACCAGGTTGGTGCATAGGAGGTTCTGGGAGCTGTCACATGCAGCTCTGAGAACCACCAAGGGGCCTGGGCCACTTCCTCTCTGCTCCTGTAAGAAGATGCTGGGCCTACCCATCTGCAGGGACTGTCTCCTGCATGGTCTGCTAAAATATGAACATGCTCCAGAGACAAGACAACTCAACTATCTCCAGTGCATCAGAGATCACAGGCTTTTTCTACAAAAGGCCCATTAGGAGCTGAGGGCATAGCTCAGTGGTAGGGTGTTTGACTAGAGTGTGAGAGGTCCTGGCTTTTATCCTTAGCACTGTGAGAAGAGAGAGGGAGAGAGAGAGAGAGAGAGGAGAAGAGAAGGAGGAGGAAGGAAGGAAGGAAGGAAGGAAAGAAGGAAGGAAGGAAGGAAGGAAGGAAGAAAGGGAAAATGCTAGGTGATAACAAGCTTCAGCTCAGTGGCCATGCTGTCTTTGTTGCAACTTATTTAAGTCTTCCTCTATAGCCATAGACAATGTACACAGAAATGAGCACAACTATGTTCCAATAAAACTTTATTTATAAACACAGGCAGTGGGTTGGATTCTGACCATCAGGCTGTGGTTTTCTGACCCTCCTTTCCACATTGTTGCTCCAGGTTGCCTATCTAAAAGGAGAATAATGCACTATAAGGGGTCCCCTGCTCTGGTCTCCTCACGAAATAAGCTCAGGCTGCTCACTTGTCACTCCCTGTTGCTGGGAAGTGGGGGCTGGTGACTGGGCTGCCTTCTGGGAGTGTCCTTCACTCTGCTATGAACCAGTCCTCTCTGCATAGCTGGATGCTTACCTACCTTGGAGGTCTTAGTAAAGGTGATTATGCACAGTCTTGCCTTACAGTAAGACCCAGCCATTGTATTCCAACCGTATTTTTTTTCCAAAGTCTTCTGCCAGGCTCCTGTCTATATCTGGGAAGAAAGGCCCTGGAGGAACAAACAGTAGACCTTATAGGTCACGCTGAGCACTGAGTTCGTCAGCTGTAGCAGACAAAGACTTGGGAAATGACTCAAATGCCAGGAAGGAAGTTTAAAAAAAAAAAGAAAAAGAAAAAGAAAAAGGAGTTCATTTAAAGCAAGAACAAAAACTAACGAAAGGCGGGCTAAAATAACAAGGAAGGCGCGTGACATCAGCACCAGTTTTTTTCCTCTAAGTGATGCCAACCCCCACTGGAGGAGCGCCTGGAGAAATTTGCAGTGGTGGGGGACAGAACGGGTAGAGATAACTTCCTAAGAAGATGAGCTACCTCCTTCCCTCCTTCTGACAGTCTCTTTGTATTGAAATGTGACTTATCTGCAAGGATGAACACACACCACACCTGGACAGCTCAGTGAATTCTCATTCACTGAACTCATACAAGCAATCAGCTCTCAGATCAAGACAAGGACATTTCCCCCTGCTGTCCCGTGCACACACTATCCTCCTGGGGGGAATCCTCCCTTGCCTCTGCTGGCATAGATGATGAGCACCTGGGGCTGTTTCACATCAGTGGGGTCACACTTGTGGGCTCTCTATTGCGTGGTTTATCTTGCTTGTGTCGGTGAAATTCATCCAGGTATTCTCGGATGGTGGTAGGTGCCTCACCCACCTCTCCCTGCTGAATAT
This sequence comes from Pedetes capensis, assembly GCA_007922755.1. Classification (NCBI taxonomy): domain Eukaryota; kingdom Metazoa; phylum Chordata; class Mammalia; order Rodentia; family Pedetidae; genus Pedetes; species Pedetes capensis. Next base: position 81,838 of record VMDO01000634.1, on the reverse strand, counting down.
TTCACCGTGTGAATAAAATCCATTCTGCTATGGATGAAGCTTAGACAGTGTCTGGACATCAGGCTGTGTGACTTAGAGACATAGAGAAAGCCTCTGCTCCTCATCTTCCATCTGAATTTCCTGAAATGCATTATTAGGGGCAAGGAGGGCATCCCACCCTGCTCTCCTCAGCAAGGGTGAGCTCCCCGTGTGGGCCACATGTGAGGTGAGCTCCTGATGCCCTGCATGCCAGGGACCTTTTATTCTAGCAGCAGGGAAACGGGAAGGTAACTGGTGCCTCTTCCTGCTCCTTTGTCATTTTGCACCAGACCAGCTCTGCATTCTTGTACGTCTGAGCCATGGTGTCTTTAAACTCCTCAGGGCCCTCCTTATACCTCTGCCTTCAAATCAGTCACCAGCAGCCTGAAGACCTCACTGAGCTGTTGAGTTTGGAATAAAAGCACATTGGGCTCAAGTAAAGGACAGAAAGCTTCAAACCTTCCACCCACACTTGGATAGAGGTGATACGGGAACGTGTGAGGAGGGGCTGGAAGTAGGAGACGGGGACACGCAGTGGCTTTCAGGGAGGGTGGAAAGGAAGCGTGGCAGGACAGTCTCAGGGAGCTGATGCAGGTTTCCAGGGCCCTGTACTTAGTGTGACCAGGGACAGGGTGAATCTAGCAAGCTGCCTCATTTGGCGTGAGAGAAAACGTTGGCGGGTGCAGAACCAGAAGTGGTGCTAGAGTCACTTAGATACAACTGCCTTCCTCTTGGTCAGATGCTAAGCTGGTTCACATGCTTGACAGGAGTGTGTTTGGGTGCATGGTGGCAGGGGGCATCACAGAGCTGGGGATGAGGCATGCCCGTGCCATGTCTGCTCTGCCCAGTCTCCAGCTCACAATGTAGCTGGCTACCTGTCCCTGTATTTTCCTTCCTGTCTGGAAGCCCTCACGTTCCCTGGATCTGTCTGCAGCAGGAATCTGATCAATGTATAAGGCAGGATTTTGTGAAAGTGATTCACATGGCCAGGTCCCCCCAGAGGAACCGATGACTGCATCTCCTGTGAGTTCACATCAGTGTGGCTCTGACGACAAAAGAGCCCCAAAGGGGCTTTCTAGACCCTGTAGACTGCGCTTAATCTGGGGTCCTCCTGACGGCTTCCCAGCCCACGCTCCTGACAGCAGAGTCCTGCTGGCCCCTGGTTGTGACAACCACTGGGGACCATGTGTTTCCCACTGATTGTCTGAAAAAATTAGGTAGCTTTAAAAATTGGATGTTAACACTCATGTGATTTGAAACTAAAGCAGTGTTTGGGAGGAGGCAAAACACTAATCTCCCCTCCTCCCCCAGACTTCGGGCTTCCTTGGGACCTTGCTCACTGGAAGAGTTCCTGCTGTGGTCTGACACTAGTTTCTCTTGCAATTTACACATAGCCTTATATGTACGGTCCTGTCCTGCCCTACTTTGTCACTTATAAATATGCCTTGGAGATTGCCGCTTATCAGCTCTACAGCAGGGATACTTTTTTTCAAGTATGCATGTAGTGACCTGGTCTTTTCCATTCTTTGATGAGCCCTTCTGAACTCTTTTCTTTAGGGGAAGAGGGATGGGGGAATTATTTTCCTTTTGAGATTTTAGTGTTTTTCTTATGGAAATGTAACGCATAATTATAAAGTTCTGTAAGATATGTGTGTGTTATGTGTGAATTCTTTTTTGTTAGTTGTCATTTGTCTTTTGACTTCATTTATGTTATGTTTTTGTTTCCAAAAAGTTCTACTTTTTATTTGGTTAAGTGTATTTCCCATGTCCTTTTTGACATTTGCATTGTGTTTTGCTTAGAGGGAGCTTTTCTTTCTCACTCAGATTTTTTTTTAAGAAAAAAGAGAAAATTAAAAATGCTTCCATATTTGCCATATTTTCTTCTAGCACTTTTACAATATTACTTTTTACTTACTTTCTTTTTGTTACATCTGAAGCCTATTTTGATTGACAGGGGTAAATCAGGGATTTAACTTAATTTTATTCTGATGGTTATCTAGTTGCCTAAAGGACCAAAGCTTCCTGTTCTATTGATTTTAAATGCTATCTTTATTATAAACTAAAGTCTATTTATTTGTGGTCCTGGGATGTAATCCAGGAACTCAAGCATGCCAGGCAAGTGCTCTACCACCATTTAGATTTGTTTTATTGGCCTCACTTCATATGCCAAAATGCCAAATATTTTAGACTTTTGTAGATAGATATACTGTTTTAATATGTCTGAATTTTATATATCTGAATATCCTCTTTATCTAAATTTTCCTGATACCTTTTATTATTTACTTATTTTTAACCTTTTCATTCGTAATTTTAAATGCACAACTTAATGAGTCTCATTATAACATTTCCATACATGCATTTTATTGCACATTGCTCACGTTCCCTTTTTAGCTCATTTTTCCTTTTTGGTACTTCCCATAAAAAAATCCAATAGATAAAAATTAGCTTACCTACAGAGGTTCCTCGACTTTCAGTGGGGTCATGACCTCAAGAAACCGTCATAAATTGGAAATAGCATAGGTGGAGAATGCACAAGATACATCCAACTCACCTAACCTGTAGAGTTGCGGTTCTGTGACCTTGTGATGGAGGCTGATTGGGAGCTGAGGCTCAATGCCCTGCTCAGCATGGCAAGAGAGGAAGGGGCACACATCGCCAGCCCAGGGAAAGAGTGAAATCCAAATTGTAAGGTGGTTTCTACTAACTATAGAGCACTTTTGTACCACCATAAAGTCAAAACTCCTAAACTGGATGAGTCATCAAAAGTCAAGATTGTCAATCTTTGAAACCAAGCTATTTTTATTTAGACAAACACAAACACAATTTGTGAAGATTTTCAAGTGCTACAATGTTGAGTTTTCAATCTCAGAACTGTCATAGGCTTTCCTTTTTTCTTTCTGATGTTTTAAATTTTTCATAAGGTACATGTACTCTTTTATATTTTTAGCTTTTTAAAAGTCTTTTGTTAAAAATTACTGTCATTGATGGAATATTTTTCGATTATATTTTATGACTGATCTCAGTTTTTATGGAGTCAATTTAATGTTTTTTTGTAAGTTAACTTTATAACTAGGCATGTGGTTGCATGGCACATTATTTGATATTTTTTTCAGTTGATTCTCTTTGTTCATTCACAGGTAATAGGTGCCATCTGCAAAACATGATGATTACTCTTCCTCATTTATGTTTTCAGACTCAATATTTCTCTTCCTGTTAAATGCACTGACTAGCATTTCCAAGGGGCTGGGATTTGGCTCAGTGGGTAGAGCGCTGCGCTGCAGTCTCTGAGGTCCTAAATTCAACTCCCAGCACTGCAAAAATGGGAGAAGGGCCTGGCAATCCACTCCCAAAGCAATCCTGAAAACAATCAGCCATTGAAAACCCTATGAGGGTCGCTATGAGTCGGATACCGACTTGACGGCACCTAACAACAACAACAAGCATTTCCAAAGGTTATATAAAGCGACATTACTTGGCATCCTTGTTCAAGGCATGAAGCTTGCATTTGTATCACAAACAGTTTTATCATGTTGGGGAAGCAAATAATTGTTTTATCTGTTCCTATTTAGTTGATAATTTTCTTTTCTTCTCTCCCTCTTTTCCCCTTCTTCTTCTTCCCCCTCCTCCTCCCCCTCCTCCTCCTCTCCCCTCCCCCCTCCTCCTCCTCTCCTTCTTCTTCTTCTTCTTCTTCTTCTTCTTCCTCTTCCTCTTCCTCTTCTTCTCTGTCTCTCTTTCTCTCTCTCTCTCTTTTACCCCAGGCTGGCCTAGAATTCCTGATCCTCCTGCTTCTGTTTCCTAATGCAGGGATTACAAAACATGTGCCACCACACCCAACTTTTTTATTTTTCTTATTTTTGAGACAGGATTTTATATGTTTCCCAGTCTACCTCAAATTCCCAGTCTCAAGCAATTCTCCTGCCTCGTCCTTCCAAACAGCTAGCTGGGACCACGGACACTCAGCACTGTGCCTAGCCTGAGTTTTAAAATCAGATATGTATTGAACACCTACCAACTTCTATGGAAATGATTGTATACTTCTTTCTCCTTTCACTTAGTATTAGCTGCTACTGGAATCCCTCACCCAGAGTTCTGCCAGTTTCTTGTGAATGTGGATGCCAAATTTCTAACATACGCCCCCTTCGGGAAACTGCTGTCAGCTAGCAAGGGCTCTTCTGCCCAGAGATGTCTCAGAGTTGGGAACAGCCAAAGTCACAACATTCACATCTACATGATAGACTCTCACCTTTATTTTATGGGTAACTTGAAAGCCAGGCGTCATGCAAAGATGGCAAAGATCTTATTGTATCTTTTACCTGAATAATGAAGGGGAGCTTATTCCTCTAGTTTAGAGATGTGAAAGAATCTGAGCCTGGGAAATATGAAAAGCTCTTGGGTCACTATGATTGCATCAGGAAGGAGTTTACTCCCGTGAGGCCCACTGTTCTGAAGAAAGATTCTCCCCTGACCCACAAGGTTAACAACTGCAGCTGAGTTCAGTGATAGGAGGCTGGCTGAAATTTGTTTTGTGGTTTGCTTTCTGAGAATCAAGGTCAATTAAGTGAAGGCAAGCCCACCCCAAGCCCCAGGCCCACAAATTAGGGGGTGCTATTTTAGCTGCCTGTCTCCCCAAGAGGCAAGGAGTCTTCAGAGAGTATGTTTCCACCCAGACCCTGTACCCTACTCTTGCTCACACTCTGGGTTCCTAGGACCCTTGAATTTCTGCAGGGTGTGTCCTCTTCCCTGGCTGGGCCCTGCTCCCCAGGGTGGGGCAGCCTTTGGGTGCATGTCCTGAGCCAAAGGGAGCTGCAGCTGTCTGTGGGCAGGGTCTGCACATGCAGGCAGGCTGGGTTGTCACACGTGTGCACATGAGACCCCTGGAGGAGCAGGACAGAGCCAGGCAGGAGCAGAGAGTCTGGCTATAGGCCAAGGGCAGGACCAGATCTTGCTACATTGCCCTGTTCCTGGGGGGAATGTGCATGATGGGAGAATTCCGTTTGAGTTTAGGCTCCAGGTTGTTATGAGGGTGACAAGTGGCCCTCTCTGTACTCGTGCTTCAGGCTTCAGACAGTACCGAGGTGGAGTGGGAAAAGGGCTGGAGGGATACCGTATCAGGGAATGGAAATACGAAAGGAAAGTCTAGAGGTTCTGGAAGCCCCAGAGCACTGACTACCCCCTTGACCCCAGCTGGGCACTGAGCCCAGAGGTCACCCCCTGCCTTGAGGCTTTTTACCCAGGCATTTGTGTCCCTAGCCCTGGAAGTCCCCTTGGCTTTTGAGACCCTGGGACTTAAGGGCTTTCTGAGAAGTCATTGTTTTGGAAATATCTCTGTAAACAAGAAGATTGCACTTTGATCCGGAAAGGAGAAATTGTCCTGTATAAAGCAGCTGAAACTAGTTTTTAAATGCTTCTTTGTTATTGTTTTTCTGTGGGTTTTTTTTTTTAATTTTGGCAGTGCTGGGGTGGAACTCAGGGCCTCCTGCATGGAGGGCAGGTGCTCTACCGCTGAGCTACCTCCCCACCCAGAAGTTACTTTGGGGTGACTGGGATGCCTGAGCTGACACTGAAGTGATGAGACCTCAGGCACTATTTTCAAAGAGCCATTTGAGTTCATCTGTATCCACACACCTCCACTCAACACCCAGAAATTCTCCACATATCTGTGTGCTCATCCTGAGGCAGGATAGAAAGATAGGGAAATTTGGAGGACATGGAAAGGAAAAGAGCTTTCACCCCAGAGTCTGTTTTGAGTCTGCCTAGCTGAGTAGTCAAGAACTTTGACATAACTACCAAAACAAACAAACAAACAAACTGCTTGGAGACTGCCTGCATAGAGACATCATTTGGGGGAGACATTTTAAATAATGAAAAAATGGTAAAATAGTAATAAGCCATACCTGGAGTCAAAAATATATCTAACCTTTGAGTTTGACCTTGTTTTCCCCTCTATAATTCTGTTCTTCTTTGAGACAGGCCCAGGCAACTCCCTTGTGACATTTTTTTCTTAAACCTATACAATATAGCCTATAATCCAGTTTTACTAAAAGGAAGCTCCTCCAATAGAAAATAAAAATGCTAAGCAATGGAACATCTTCTTTTGATCTTATTGTCACCTCCCTAGCCCATGACAGGGACCTTTCTAGGAGCTTGAAGCTCATGTCACAAATGAGCAGCCAACGCTGGGTGCCCAGGGCTGACATCACACAGGGCATGCCCGAGGTTAAAGAAAACTGAATTAGAGCACATGCCCAGAGGCTTTTTCTTCTTGCTTTCCTGGGAAACCCCTGTCCGTGTCATGGATGCCTATCTCTCTCTGAGGGCCACATGTACTCTAAAGTATGGACTTCATAAACTCTACTTTGTTTCACCCTCTCAGATTCATCCTGGAATTCTTTTTTGTGAAGAAGCCAAGGACACAGAGCTTCACCTGAGTGGAGGACTCAACTAGGGGAACTCCTCAGGCTGGGCGGCCATTCTGCTGTGGCCCTGGTGACAACCCCACCAGCTTTAGTACAGTCACTGCACAGTCGATCCCATTCCACCGCACCCCAATCCCACCCCTAGTCAGTTCCTTGGAAAGAAACAAACTGAAACATTTATCTGATGTTGTGGTGGGCAGGCTCCAGGGTGGCACAAAGTCCCGGCTGCCAAGGCTCTTGGTCTTCTGACCCCAAGGAAGTGAATTCTGCCAGCAATCTCAGTGAGCAGGAGAGAAGATTCTGCCCTAGGTCTGCCTCGAATGAGCCCACAGTCCCAACCAGTAGCCTAAGCAGAGAATGCAGGCAAACCTCATTCAGACTCTGGACCCCTGACACCCGGCCACCATGAAAGATGACGAGGGCATTGTGAGAAGACGCTGTTTGTAGTCCTTCATTACCCAGTGGTAGAAAACTAAAAATCCATACTCCTGCCTTTGGAGAATTCTAGGCAAACAAAACAAAACAAAACAAAACAAAAACAAAACCCTGGTGAATAGGGCAGCAAAAAACTTGACCAAGCTAATTTTCTCCCAGTGAAAATATTCCAGCTAATAAATGAGGTAGTAATAATAGAATCAAAATGTCATTATATTGCTTCTCCTTATCAGGTAATGGCAATGATCACCAATGGTTGCCAATGGAACAAACAGACAAACAACAACAACAAAACCGCATTGGATGTTATGTGTTTCCTGAGAGAAGAACCCAACATCACCTGTGAAGTGGCCTTGCAAATAAATAAACAAATAGATTAATAAACCTACACTTAAAGTGGGGTGGGAGAAAGACGGACCCAAGTCCACAATCCCTAACAACAAACAAACAACAAAGTGGGGATGGGATTTAGCTCAGTTGGCAGAGTGCTGCTCTGCACTCTCTGAGGACCTGGATTCAATCCCCAGTACCACAAAAACAGGAGAAGGATGTGGTAATATACTCCCAAAACAATCCTGAAACAATCAGCCATTGAAAATCCTACAAAGGTCACAATGAGTCAGACCCAACTTGATGGCACCTACCAATGACAATAGCACTGTGGATCAGGCTTGTAGAGCTATTGATTTGCAGATAGTACAAAGGATAAGGAGACATGGGGAAGAAACTCCAACAAAACAAAACAACACAGACATACAATCAGTAAAACCCAGACTATGGAAACCCTACAGGACAAATGATAGAATTTTTTAGCTTGGAATGGGGCAGAAGGGCTAGATGAACCTACAGAAAAAAGAGGCTTAAGAGACATGATAACAAAACATAATTTCATACCTTATTCGGATCCTAATTCAAACAGGCAAGTTGTAAAAACTGTTAATAGTAAAATTGGGGTAACACGAATTTCAATTGGATATTTGTCATTAGTTTTTGGTAGGTTCATGGTTTGGTAGGTTGAAATATATATTTTCAAAGATTCTTCATTTTTCAGAGATATTTTCTGAGACATTTGCAGATGAATTATTATCCTGTCTGACATTTGTTCTCAAAGAACCATCTGAGGGGTTGAGGGGTTGTAGATGAAATAGGATTATTTGAGCAGTGGACTTACTGACATCAGGTAATGGGCATATGTTGTTGTTAGGTGCTATCGAGTCAGGTCTGATTCATACTGACCCTATGTATAATAGGTGAAATATTCCCTGACACTCTGCCATGCCCAGCACTATTGTCAGTGCCTCTCTTCTATTCATAGGGTTTTCAATGTTTGATTGTTTTGGGAGTGGGCTGCCAGGTCCTTCTCCCTAGTGTGTAGCACCTAGTATTCCCAGGTGGTCTCCCATCCAAAGACTAACCAGACCAGCCCTGCTTAGCTTCTGAGATCAGGGAGGATCAGATGCCAGGGTGCTATGGCTGCAGAGAGCAATGGGCACATGGAGATTATTAAATTATTAATCATTATTGTAATAGTCCCTTGACTTCTGTATGCATTTGAAAATGTCCATTATAAAAAGTTAAAATTGCAAAGAAAAAAATTGGCAAACTCATGTCTTTTATGACTGGAGTTTAAGGGCTAATCTTTTTTTCCCATGAAAACTTATGTAAACATAGAAATTAGTGACAAAATCAAATTTGCTCTGAGAAACAAATCTTATGCAGCCAACTACACTGGAATACATTTGTGACATGAAGTGAGGAGTGACGGAAAAATGGTTTTAGCGTGGAATTAAGTGAGGATTGTGAAAAAGACTCCCTCTCTCCCCAGGCGGTCTGCGGCTGTGACTTTTGTGATGGCCTGTGGAACAACAGCACAGCTCTGCAAAACCTCACTTCAGGATGAAGGGAGATTTTGTTGCAGTAGAAAAAAGGTTTTGGAAATTTTGTGTTGCTTCTCAGCTGAGTGCTGATTCATAGGCTTGATTACCTGTCAGCTCCCAATGAACAGAAAGTGTGAGAGACAGGAATGGGCTGGCTACAGGATGAACTCAGGGCCGGGAAGCAGGGCACAGGAAGAATAAAAAAACCTCTGTGCTGATTCTCCCTAGAGCCCTGAGGGGGTGGCACTGGCCTCCCAGCCTGCTGTTGGCAGAGGGACTGCAGGAGGAACGATTTGACACTTTGCTCTTCTGGTTTTATGATCAAGTGGCAGCTTGTGCCTCTGACCTTCTCCAGGTCTGCTGAAGTCCACTCTGACCTCCAGCTTGTTCTCCTCCTCACTGCTTCCTACACCCTGGGGGAGGCCAGGTGAGGCCTGTTCACAGGTCCAGGAAGTTCTAGCATGGAAGCTAGGGTGTCTACCCAGGATAACAATAAGAACAACCTTGATCATCAACTTCTCACATTTCTGACCTTCATAATAGCCATGGGAAGGCGGCCTGTAATCATCCCAATTCCTGGAGGAGAACACGGGACTATGCAGAAGCTAGGTTCCTGGGCCAAGGGCGTGGCAAGGTGGGATTTGACTCTGCTGCACTGCTGGGTGTGTGACTCATGCAGCAGGAGGTCCAGCACATGGGGCAGACAGTTGGAGGCTGATGATAAAACCAAAATGGTCACCACCGCACTGGAGACACATCCTGGGCATCTCAGCAAGGGCTGCCTCAGAGACAGCCAGGTTCTCTTAAGGTGAGGAGGGTTGGACAGCTTGATGGAGCTTCTGTAGAGAAAAACCTATGGGAATGCCTTGCCTCCATGTGCCTGGCTCCCTGCTGGGCGCTATAGAACACAGCAGTGACCTAGAAGCAGGGGTTCCCTTTAGTTTGCTAACTATAGCTCCCCAAGGAAAAAAGCCTATTGGTATCATTTGTCCCTTGCTGTGGTGTAAACACCTCCTCCATGGCCCATATCAATCCATAGGATGATGTTGCTGAGCATGGATTGGGGGAGAGATCCAGAGCCCAGATGCAAGTCATAATCCCAAAAGACACACACCAAAATGCCATAATCTTGAAGGCTGAAATCCCCAAATATCAGATCTCTATGGTCTAAAGTCACTAAAGTCTAAAATCCTGAAACACAATCTCCAAAGATTAAAATCCCAAATGTTGAAATCACAAAAGCCAAAATCCCCCAAACCTCAAGTCCCTTTGCAGGGAGGCTACAGTAGATGAGTAAACATTGAATATGAATGTGATATGGCAGCAGCAGAATCTTCAGTTAAAAAATGCGTCACTGTCTGCATTGGCACTCCTTTCCTCTGACAAAATTCCAGGAGCTTTGATGAGCTAAAGCCACACTTGCCTGCAGAAGCCAACAAAGTTACTAGTAGTTGGAAAATAATTATGTACATGGCCAGATAAGTAGATACTTGGGAGCTAGGCTGTTTTATCCCAGTGATTCAGAAAGCTGAAGCAGGAGGGTCTTAAGTTCAAGGATAGAGGTAGCCTTTGTAATTTATTGAGACCTTGTTTCAAAATTTAAAAAATAAAAATAAACAGGGCTGGGGGTGAGGCTCGGTGAGGGAGCTCTTGGCTAGCATGCACAAAGCCCTGAGTTCAAACCCCCCAGTGCTTGAAATTAACAAAATGAAGACCCTCAGGAAACAATGCTGCTGTTGGTCACTAGTATTATTTCTGCCCAATTTGTGGTCTGTATATGAGGCATGAGGAGAGGGACGGAACAACAGGCATGGTGCAAGAGACTGGGAAATGCTTGTGTCAGGCAGACAGGTGATAACATTTTTAACTGAAGTTCTCATTGTTGTTGTTGTTAGGTGCCATCGAGTTGGTATCCAACTCATAGCGACCCTAGGTACAACAGGGGAAACACTATTGTCAGTGTTTCTCTGTTGTTCATAGGGTTTTCAATGGCAGATTGATTTTTGGGAGGGGGTTGCCAGGTCCTTCTCCCACGCCTACAGCTTCTGGTGTTCCCAGGCGGTCTCCCATCCAGGTACTAACCAGGCCCAACCCTGCTTAGCTTCCGAGATTTGACAGGATCGGATGCCACAGGGCTATGGCTGTAGCCGAAGTTCTCACAGTTACCATATATAAGCTGAGATCAAAAGATATGGTGAGAGACTAAATTTAAAAATTATTACAGGAAAAGACACATTGCCATGAATCCCCCTCAAAAAATACAGCTAGCCCATCATTCTTATCATGCTCTGAAACAGTTCTAGAAGTCATCTTTGGTGTCTTTAGTGGTGTTGTTGTGGCTACCTGTGCTGTCCTGGATTGCTTCAAAATGTTTACCTTTCATGGTCATTGTGACTTTGGGGAAGAGCCAGAAGTCTCACAGTGTCAGATCTCATGAGTAAGGTGCATGAGGACACATCATAATGTTCTTATTTGACACAAATTGCAGTACTAGAAGCCATGTGTGACTTGGAGTGTGTCATGATGGAGACCAAACTAAAGACATTCACGAAAAAGACTTCCAGAACTGCTTCAGAAAGTGGCAAGAGTGACAGGATGAGTATATTGGAAGGCAGGGGAGTATTTTGGGGGGAATTAATGGCAATGTGTCTTTTACTGTAATTTTTTTAAAAATTGAAACACCATATTTTTTTGATCACATCTCATGAATTATTTTTGTATCTGTGTGTCTTTTGATTTATGATTTGGGGGATTTTAGGCTTTAGAGATTTTGATCTTTCAGGATTTCTGTATTTGGAATTACAATGTTCAGGAAGGTGTGCTATTGGAATATGGCCCAAGTTGAGAAGCCTCCACCCTATGGTATTTCTACCATATGGGTACCACAGACACAAGTAAACTCAAGAGCACAGAATATAATAAAAATGACCAGGAATCTATAGCTCAAAACTATTAATTATCTTTGTTTTAATATAATTTATTAACTTATAAGTTTATATAGCTTATTTTTAATAGTCTCTGTGTTTAACAGCCAGCTTTTGAGATTCCTGAACATTTAACGATCACCCTGACCAACATGTGCAGCCTGGTAAAGGCTAGCCTTGCACATGGCCCATGTGAGAGCCCTGGCTTGGGACTCTGTCTGGGCAGAGAAGGGCAGCCTGTGGGGCACCAGGAAAAGAGTGAGGTACTTAGCTGCTAGTCTGAGTGGCAGGGGGGCCATGCACGTGAGCAAAACAGAGGATCTGAAAACCTTAGAGCAGAGCAAGGGGACACAGGGCAGTTGTTTTTCTCAACCCCCCACAGACCTAGAGAAGTGCTTATGAGGTATGCTTCAAATCTCATATGGAAACCCAGTGTTTTCTTCTGCGGGACAAGAACAAGGATTTCAGGAAGTGTGTCAAATGGCTCCTTCTATTAGAATCAAGGTCAGGAAATTGTGTGGGCCTCATAAGTCAGCTGCTATTTATGTCACACATGCTACTTGTTTGTGTTCCCTCCGTCTCCATGGGCACCCTGGGACTCTCTTGCCTGTGGACCACTGCAGACTGTCTAAACTATCAAACAGGTGCGTGGAAGCAGCCCACAGCCAGGAGACCCCTGGGGTGCTGGAGAGCAGGCTCACGAAATGGGCTGGAAAGCCCTCCTGGCCATGGCCTGTAGTCTCACTGGGGGACAGTGTGGCATGAGCTGAGGGACTCACCTCTGTACCAAGCCAATCCTGGGGTCTGTGCATGGCCGTCACTTGGGGCTGCAGTCACACTGTGCGTGTTTTTCTTCTCACCAGACACCACATGTCAAAACTTACTTTCAGAAACACAACAAGAAGCCACGCTCAGTGGCGCACGCCTGTAATCCCAGCAGCTCAGGAGGCGGAGGCAGGAGGATCACAAGTTCGAGACCAGAGGCAGTCTGCGTAACTTAGTGAGACCCTATCTCAAAAAGTAAAAAATTGGCTGGAGGTGCAGCTCAGTGGTCCAGCACTTGCAGAGCATGCAAGTGAGGCCCTGGGTCCAACCCTCAGTACCACAAAAAAAAAAAAAAAAGAAAGAAAGAAAGAAAGAAAAGAAACACAACTAGATAAGGACTCAGTGATGTTAGGTTATTGAAATGTTTGTGGCCTTCGCAGAGGACTTGGGATGTGACCCAGTGGTACAGCACTTGCCTGGCATGTGCGAGGTCATGGGCTCCAACTGCAGCACCACAAAAAAGGGAAAAAATGAAAAAAAAAAAAAAAAAAGGTTTGGAAGATAC
>VMDO01000634.1:0-68738 GCA_007922755.1 Pedetes capensis | reverse complement strand
ATCTGTTTTTACCCAGGGCATGTTTATTGAATCTTTTGAGTCTTCAGTTTTACCATGGATTTAGGAATATCTCCAATCGCTTGGAAAACATCTTGTGGGTTACAAAAGCACAAAGCACTGTTAGGGGTCTCAGCCCTAAGATGACAATAAGCCTGGTAAATTGGAGAGCCCACAGTTCCCTGAGGCTGTGGGAAGGCAGGTGGCCCAGGCTTTCAGCCTCAGAACTTGCTCCAGGTGAACAATTTGAAGACGGCCAACTCCAGGCTGGACCTCAAGGTCCTAGGAGACTTGTCCTGGGTGATCAAAGTCCAGAGATTAGAGTTATTCCATATCCCCAGAAGAATGGAAATCCCCCATATCTCCCACAGGTTCCTGAAATGTGAGCTTCCTGTCTTGCAGCTGGTCACCAAGACTCCCGTAAGTTAACACTCACAAATCCACACACACACACACACACACACACACACGCACCTTTAATGGTTTGTAGCTCTTGTACATTATTTGTAATTTAAACGTTAGCGTCTTTCTCCAGTTTGAAGAGAGGCCCCCGGGGAATTTTGGATAGCTCTTTCATTTCTAGCGCTTAATTCAGGAACTTTGGAGGGCAAAAGTAGCTCAAGGGGGAAGGAAAACGGGCCTCTGATACAATGAAACTGATGAGTATTTCCTGCGGCTTGTGCCGGTATCGTGCCTATCTTAGACCTGCTTCTTCTGAATGGGCTGCATAACTGGGTGCCCCTTACCCCTCAGCCGGACTCTGAAGCGGGGCTCACCCTTGTGGGTAGGTGAGTTGGAGAGCTCAGACCAGGCCTGAGCTGGTCTTTTGCACTAGAGAATGTGATGGGGTTGAGGGTTGGTTTATACACTTTTCAGTTGTGATTTCAATGGTTCTTCCATTTCCCTCGCCCAACTCTTTGATGTTCAACCAGGTCCACTGGGCTGCTTTGGAAAATCCAGGAGAGGGAACAATGCTGAAGTCACATGATGGATTCCCAAGCTGGTGGCTACATTACTTCCTACTCGGGACACCGTTTGTTTTTGGTGCTTGGAATTCATCCTCGCGCATGCTAAACACATGCTCTGCCACAGAGCTGGACTGCCCGTCTCTGCTGTTATTTTCTAACTGAAAATGGAGACCGAAACAAATGGAGACAGAAACAAAACTTGAAAAATCTAACTACATGGACTCCAATGGAGGTCCATCTGAAAGGATGTTTTAGATAAAGGAGCATGCTCAGCACTCAATAGCACAGGTTCTGCCTTCCTGAGTTATTAAAGTGACCCACGAAGAGAGTCACATGGCATCTTGTGGACAATCATTCCCATAACCAAGCTGCAGGGAGCCTCAAGGTCATTTGTTCTGACCTTTTATTTCACAAGGGCAAAGAAATCGATCCAGAAAGGTTAAATGACTTGACCAAGATGAAACATCCAGTTAGTTACAAAAGCCAAACTACTATCCAAACTTCATGGGTACCAGGTCTGATCACAAAATCTGGTGAATGTTTAAGGAAAGTTGATTACAGTAAAAGACACTTTGCCACTAAAGCCCCCTCAAAATCCTCTCCCTGGCTTCCAAAAACCTTGCTCTGTGTTCTTGCCACCTTCTGAAGCAGTTCTGCAAGGCTTCTTTCATGTCTTTAGTTTCATCCTCCATTATGACAAGGCTGCACATCACACAGCACTTCTGGCACAGCAATTTGTGTCAAATGAAAACCTTTGGGTGCATTCTCATCTACCTTATTCACTGGATCTGGCACTGTGCATGACTTCTGGCTCTTCCCCCTAGTCAAAATGACTATGAAAGGTAAATGTTTTTAACCAATGTCAATTCAGGACATTGAGGAAGCCATTGTAGCTCCATTAAGACAGTCAGGAAAGAGGCTCCAGAACTGCTTCAGAGAGTGGCAAGAATGACAAAATAAGTGTGCTCAGAGCCAGGGGGAGGACTTGGAGGGTTAATGGCAATGTGTCTTTTACTGTAGTCCATTTTTAAAATTTAAACATTCACTGTTCTTTAAATCGGACCTTCTATGGCCATGTGTGGGCAAGGCTATACGTATGTATATATGCATGTGACTGTGTGTATGCACACGCATCAATAAAATCATTATGCCTTTCTCCAGTTAATGGCTCTTGAGAGGATCTAGCACAAGGGAATAATCTGAATTATAAAGCCAGTGTTTTGCATTAACTTCATGGAACTTTTACTGAAACAAAAATAGAGTACTGTGCTAATCCAACAATAATAACATGGTTAAGTAAACTGTCCGGCAACCGCAGGATGATGTATCCAGCATAAATTAAATTGTGTTGGCAAAAAGTTTAGGCAAGGTTTATCTTTCAACATTCACTAGGAGAAACCCAAGGTTCCAGGCACTTTATGGAGTAATGTCAGCTCCGTGGAAACTTCGAGGAAACAGTTGACCTGCAGCAGGGGACATTTTGGATGATGGCTCCCTACTTCTCTGCCCTTGATATTTCTCTGTTTTTTCCAACTTTCTATAAGTGGAGAGGGTACATTTGTTTAAACGAAAGGAAATGGGACTTTATAACTAGAGATGTGCATGCAGCCTCCTGATCTGGAGCCTCGTGACCTCGATGTGTCTGGAGACTCCTAGGAGCAAAAAGGCTTCTTATAAAGTCAGCAGGTTTTCCTCTGTGATAAGGCAGTGTTTGGCTTACAGGCAAAGTTCTACTTCCCAGCTTTCTTTAGGGTGCGCGCCTTGCCACACCTGAGAGGCCATGTGTAGCTGGGGTGGCAGGTTCTCTGGCAACCATCCACCCATGCCTCAGGAGGAAATGGGGCTGCCGGATGCCTCTGACCTTCAATTCCCCTCTGTGTACTTTCCTGTGGTGTCTGGAGAGCTCACAATCCTCTGGCTTCCTGCTGTCTCGTCAGGCTCCAGAAAGGGGGTTCCCTGGAGAGAGATGCAGCAGGGTGGCCTTGGGAGTCGGTGGGAAGTGGGTCTCCCGCCCCCCACCTTCGCCTCAGAGGAACACAAGCTTGGCACAGGGTAGCTGTGGCCATCTGCTGCGTGTAAACCAGGCCCTCTCCTAAAAGGAGGGTGGCCTGTGGGAAAGTTGAGTTTTGTTAGACGACTGCAATTTCTGCTCTTCATTTCCATAACTTGGAAGAACTCAGTAGGGGCGGGCAAAGGGCCCAAGGCATTTATTAGCAATCGTGGCACATTCCATGGCAGGCCCCACCAGAGTGAAAGGCAAGCTGAAGTCCCCTCTTCTGCTCACACCAGCACAGGGACCCTGCGGTAATGGGCAAGTCCTCTCACTGACCGGGAAGCAGAAGTGCAGCTGATTTTAAGTATTAGGGAACTTATTTGAAATGATTTCAGCCCAACTGCTCTGAAATACTCTGGGAAAGCTCATCTGCTGTTTATTGGGGAAAACACACCCCAGATGACAGTGAACCACTGCGACACAAGTCTCTTATTTACTCTTCTAGTGCTTTCATGCTCCTACGAATCAGTCAGCTTGTTGTGCTGTGTATTGCTGTGTGCTTGCACATTGCTGTGATGCTGAAGGCTATGTCACAAATATGCTGAAGGCTATGTCACAAGTATCTCAGACACTAGTAGGGCCATGCATGGTGGAAAGGTTTCAGCTGAGCTTCCAGACTAAGACAGACTAGGGAGGAGGACCTGGTAGCCCACTCCCAAAACAATTAAGCATTGAAAACCCTATGAGTAGCAGAGAAGCACTGTCAATATAGTGCCAGAAAATGAGCCCCCCAGCCTGGAAGGCATTTAAGAAATGACTAGGGAAGAGTTGGGCTGGGATTTAGCTCAGTTGGTGGAGCACTGCTCTGCAGTCTCTGAGGTCCCGAGTTCAATTCCCAGCACCGCAAAATGGGAGAAGGATGTGGCAACCCACTCCCAAGGCAATCCCGAAACAGTGAGCCATTGAAAATCCTGAGGGTCGCTATGAGTCGGACTCGACTCGACGGCACCTAACAACAACAACAATAACAGGGAAGAGTTGCTACCTTCCAAAAGAGTTGGCCTTAATGACAAGAATCGACTAATGCCCATGGGTCCTCCTTTTGTTGATGTGACACGATTCAAAATGAGAAGAAACACAGTGGCTGCAACTATGGGCTCAGACATGAAAAGATCTTGTGCATGGCGAGGTGTTGGGTAATGTTTCATTCTTAGGGTTGCTATGGGTTGGACCTGACTCGATGGTACTAACAACAACAGTGCTTTCATGAGGTCCCAGGTGCTCTGCCAGGTGAGGGAGGCACTGATGACATTCCAAGTGAGAAGGGGATACAGGTGTGAGGACAGTCAGTGTGATATGGTATGGTCAATGTGGCTGTGGTCCAGGCAGCATAGGCCAGGGATGGTGTGGTGAGAGACGGGCAGCATGATTTTCTGGAGGAGCTGAGGACAGGGTTGGTTTGAAAGTGGAGCTGGCACTTTGTGGACTAGGAGGGAAGGCTGTAGGCAGAGGAGAGAAAGTACAAGTAGAGGGGGAGTCCTTTGCATCCCAGAAAGGCATGTTGCTCTGGTTTGAACATGGAATGTCCCCACAGGCTCATGTGTCCAACACTTGGTCCTCGGCTGGTGGCACTATTTTGGGAGGATGTAGAAACTTCAGGAGTTGGAGCTGATGGAGGAAGTAGGTCACTGTGGATGGGTTCTGGAGTTTTCTTGTCCCCAGGTCCTTCCTGCTCCTCTCTCTGCTTCCTGTCCACCACGAGGTGAGCATATCCTCTGCCACATGCTCCTACCACCATCATGCTCTGCCCATGAGCATATGGCAACACAGCCATGGACTGAACGCCCTCTGCACTGACTCAAGACCTCGGGTTTTACCAAGGCTTCCAGTTTGGGAAGTGCTAGTCTAAATGCCCCCTCAGGGTAACCAGAAAGCACATGTGTGCCCTGCCACAGACAAGGTCACCTGTCATCAGGCATGGGCTGGGCAGTGTTGGGCATAGGGACCCGTGTGTCTATTCAGCAGCCCTTGCCCGGCCATCCCCCATTTACATGGCACTTTCCTCCATTACTTGACATGCTTCAGTTCCTTGTGTGTTGTAGCATCGCAGGGCCAGGACTGTGGTGAGGCCTGTCTGACCCCAAACTTGCTGTCCAGTTCCTGCACATTACCCCAGAGATAAGCAGCCCCTCCCAGGGCCTGGCTCGATTAGAGCCATGGGCTTAGTGGAAGGTTCTCTCTCTCTCTTTCTCTCTCTCTCTCTCTCTTTCTCACACACACACATACACACAGAGCAAAACAATCGAAGAATCCTAGCCCTACTTAGCCCTGAGCCAATTTGAGGCAGGTGAAATGCTATGAAAATAGACCTAAGAAGAGAGCCCTGAGGTCAGTCCACCCATGATCACCCCACACCTGGTGCTCCCACAGTCTTTGCCAGAAGTACCACAAGGCACACGGACTAGGCACACAGCCTTCCTTGCTGTCTGCCTGGGACACTGTGAGAAAGACAGGTGGAACATCTGGAATCCAAACATTTGCAGTCTCAAACATTCCAAAATCCAAACCTTTTTCATTGCCAACATTCGCCACAGTGAAAAATCACCACCTGACCTTGCATCAAATTCAGGGACATGGAAAGAGCAACCTTCAGCCTACATGTATAAGCCACGAGGTGTGATCAAAAAGTATGGTGAATGCTTACTTTTAAAATTTTATTATCCTAAAAGACACATGGACAGTAATCCCCCTCAAAGTACTCCCCCCCATACACCCTAGCCTCAAACTCATGTATCCCATCATTCCTGCCACTTCCGGAAGTGGTTCTGGAAGTCCTCTTTCCTGAGTGTCTTCAGTTGCATCCTCCATCATAACAATGCTCCAGGTCACACATCACTTCTGGTGTTGCAATCTGTGTCAAATTAAAACCTTACAGTGTGTCCACATTCACCCTATTCACTAACTCTGGCACTATGCAGATTTTGCTCTTCTCCAAAGTCATAATGACCATGAAAGGTAAACATTTTGAATTGATTCAGGACATTAAGGCAGCCACGACAGAGCAACTGTAGAATAGCTTGTGTTTTCCTGTCATGAAGAAAACAGAATCATTTGGCCTTACAAAGGGAAGCACAGGCTCTGGGAAGCTCTGGCCATTCTGAGCTGCCTGGCGTGGCTGCTGATGATCCAGGCTGGACTTCTATTCTCTCTGTCTCATCACTATCATGACTGTCCAGCAACCACAGGGTCATTGGATAAAGAAGGAAAAGAAAAAAGAAAGATTACTCTGAGCACCAAAAGTTAGAGGCTCAAGTGATTCAGTATCTTTAGGGTACACTACAGCCCCAAGCATCCCTCTCAACCTCTTTTTATTAGGCTCTTATCATAACATTAATCTTTTTTTTTTTTAATTTTGAGACAGGGTCTCGCTAAGTCACACAGACTTCCTGTGGTTTCCAACTTGCGATCCTCCTGCTTCTGCCTCCCAAATTGCTGGGATTACTGGCATGTTCCACAGCACCCGGCTCACATTAATCATTCTTATGAGTCAGGGGGAAAGGGAATTAAAGTATATTTTCTTGTGGGTCAGAGAAGGGTTATTTATCATTTATATTAGCATGTTCTGCTTACTGTAGGTAGGCAAAGCTATGTCACATCTGCATGTAGGCATAGTCTCTGTCCAAGGTCAGAGACAACAAAAGGGGGCTTTTAGGCTTGGAGAGATTCCAAGGGCCAAAGCTTTCTCTGGCAAGCAGCTAAAGCCTTCCCTGGCCACTTTTCCCTAGATTTTCTCCAGCCATCCAGCCATACCTTCCATTACAATCACTAAAACATGTGCCAGGCCTAAAACAACCCCCAATAGTGATTATCCCAAGGATTCACTTCTGGGTTTGAAAAACTGAGTTCTATGAAACATGGGTGTAGACTTTTAGATTTTCTTATTATTTTGAAGTTTTATCCTCCAACTTCTTGCTGAATATCTGGAGTGTTACTTTAGAACTACATTTTGAATGTAATAATAACAAAAGGAAAAACATCAGCTTAGTACTATTATTGAAATTTTATTTTCTAAGTGAAAATAAAGAACTATCCAAATCAACAAATTCTTCTCCAATAAGTTGTTTGATTACTTATATTACTCTCAGAATTTGGCTGGAAATCAATTTTCTTTGATTCATGGCCGTCACTTTCCAGTTGTGTGAGAGTGACTGACTGTAGTCACTGCTCCAAAACTTTTTCCCAGACTAAACAGCAAAAGCCAAAAATGAGTGGAAGTTTTGAGTGTGAGTTCCCTGAGCTGGTTATCTTGACCTAGAAATAATTCAATCAGGACCGTGGTATTTTGAGGCACCCCCATAAACATTGCACTTCTAACTCTGGGAGACAATCTCAGATTATACTTGAAAGTGGGTAGTATTGTGCCATTTGCAAAAAAATGAAAGCTCAGAGAGGGCAGAAGAGTCACCCAAGGTCATACAGCAAGTTTATAATGTGGTTCAGGTCTCAAGTTTAAGACTCCTGATTCCCAGTGTAATGCTTTTGCCAGGGTTAATTAAGAGGCTGAACTTAGAGATGAAAGCAGCTTCCATCATTTCCCAAATCCTGTTGTACTGCTGGATCACCCAGGCATGCACAGGGGGCATGGCTGGTGATCAGGGTATGCCCACTGCCTCAGACAGCTCCACATCTTGGTCACTGTTAGGCCCCTTTCTCTCCCATCTGCACATGGAAGTTAAGCAACATTCTGTACCCAACACGCATGTGCACCCTGGGAACATTTCTCCTTGCCTGCATTAGCCTACATACCTCCCCCAAACGTGCACATTTGATCTCCTAGGGGTAGCACAGCTGGGTGGTGAATAGTGTAGACTCCACAATCCAATGATCTGCTTCAAATCCAGGCTCTGTCTCTTCAGAGACATGTGACATTGGCCAAAAGACTCACCATGAACACCAGGAAAGCCTGCTTGGGGGCTACCCAGGTCCCAACAATGTGGCTCCCAACCTGGCTTCTGTAGGTCACGTCCATCCTCTGATAGAAGCACATTAAGGGCAGATCCTTAGTTCCGGGGCTCAGGTGCATGTGGGTTAGCCAGGGAATCATAGAAGGAGCCACTACAGTGTGGGAAGGAAGCAGGGAAGGGGAGGAGCAGCCAATCCCGGGGGAATCTGGAGCAGGCTGCCTCCATGACAGCTGGGGCTCCATTCTCCCGGCATCTCAAAGTCTAGTGTGAAATGTACCTCTGAAGGGCCCCAGTGGGCCAGATGCCAATCCCTGCTAGGCTGCTGTTGCCCATTATTTCAATGGCTCTGGGACCCATGATCTGGCCATGGGCTTTGGTTTCCAGAGTGCTTGCCCAGCTCATCTCTGCACCTGACCACATATGGATCATATCTGCCACACAGGATAAGGTGTGCAGGGCTTGGAGCAATCTCTATTGGGGCCAGGTCTTAGAGACTTGGTGACACTGAACTGCAGACTTCACTTCCAGTTAGAAACCAGGGCCAGTTTCCGACCATTTGGAAGATCAAGGGGTTGGACCAGATGATCCTCTGATAGTAACAACCACAAAGCCCATCTCTTTGCTCATGTTCTCAAACTCTTCTCATGAGCTATCACCTGCATCTCTCCAGCAGTGTGGGTCTCACTGCCATTCTGTGCAGGGCATCCTTGCATGAGTGGGGTGGCTACACCTGGTCCCAGGGTCTGCGATCATGTTCCACTCCTGCCTGTTGGAAGACTCACAGCTCTGTGAGGATGCCAGCCCTGGAGATGGGCCCTGCCCAGGTGCACCCAGAGTCTGTTCCCCATCATCCCCTGCTGGGTATTTTTCTTTGACATTTTGGCCTTCTGCAGTTCCTAGGCAGGGAGGCATCTGACACTCCATTCCCTGCTGGCGTTTGAAGAAAAGGTTCATCCTATTCATGACATCATTGGGGTCATCGCTGAAACCACAATGGAAAGCTTAGGTCAGGTCTTCATGCAGCAGAGTGGGACCCCAGTGGCGGCTCCTGTTGGGCTGCACTAGCTGCAGTGTAGTCAGGGGTGGTTCTTGGGCTTTTGGGGATTGGGATTCCAAGAACACAGCCTTGCATACATGTGGGGGTCATATTAAAAGTTACAACCCCTGTTGGGCATGAGCGCCACCCTTCAGAGTAGAGGCTGGAGCTGGCTCTGAGCCCTGTTGGGCCAGGCCTTGCCTTGTCCTCACTGGGTTGCAGGGGCCTCTGGGGGATCAGAAGTGCAGCTGTTCACCCCCCAGCATGGTGGCCTGTCTGCCCACGGAGGGCACACCTGGCTTTACCACAGGCTGCAGTCCATGACTTCTAACTGGAGTACTGTCAACCCTTGTTGTCTGCAAGGGACCAATTACAGGGCCCTCTCAGACTCCAAAATTCATGGACACCCAAGTCCCTTCTATGAAATGATGTAGCAAGGGGCACAGTGGCTCCCACATGAACTCCTAGCACTCAGGAGGCAGAGGCAGGAGGACCCTGAATTAGAGGCCAGTCTGGACTACATAGCAAGACCCAGTCCTAAAACAAGGCAACCCAATAAAAGAAAATGGTATCATATTTATGCATAGCCCACCCATATCCTCAGGTATACCTCAAAGCACCTCAGTACTGTCCACCCATGGCACATGTCCTGAAACAACAGAAGTTTCATCTTCTCCTCTGACAGCCTTGCAAGTGATAGCATTATCTGCGTCTGACCCCTCTGAGACAGGCATGTAGGTCCCATAGAGGTACAAGGACAGTGACATAAACTTTAGTGTGTGATGGGGGATGTCGGGGTCAACCAGGGGCATATGAGACAAGAAGAATTGCTGGGGTTAGCTTGGAAAAGCACATCTGCCCAAGCTTTACTCTGTATTGCCACAATGACCTGTTACTTCGGCCTTCTCTGGGCTTCCGCCACACAGGGCTCCTCCTCAATCCTCCCTTTCCTCCCATGAGAGACACAGTAACAATCCTAAATTGTTCTGTGGGTTAGCATCCAGCCTGGCCGTCATCTTAGCACCTTGCTCTGATTCCAGTCATCCTGAAAGGCACTTAGTAATGTGCCCATTTTAAGCATGAGCACACTGGGGGCCAGAAAGGTGAGGGAACTTGCTAGAGGTCACCCCGCTGGTGAAGATCTGGCCTCCATGCTCTACGACTCCCAAAGCCTCATTCTCTCCACTGTGCCCTTCTCTAGTTTGCTCGGCATGAGGGCAAGGAGGGGACCCAGGGATCTGGCATGTACTGAAGTCTCACCACAGCACAGTGGATGACAGTCTGTCACCTGGATGCCACTCTCAATTGTCCTGACCACCATTATGAGATGCTTTCTCCACCATCAGCATGTTTTAACTTGACACCCACACGGCAGCAATGGCAGAGCTGCCACACCATCCCTGGGTTACAGGGGGAGCATGGGGCCTTGAGGAAGCTAGTGGGTTAGTTAGTAGGGAGGGTGAGGAGGCGGCAGCCAAGGATTCTCCTCCCAATCCCAGGCTTCCTTCCAGCTGCTTGAACCATTCCCACGCTTGGAGTTCCTTTCTCTTGTTCAAGCCTGGTTTTGATGGCTGGCACAGGGCTGGGCCTCTGGACTCCCTGCCTTGCTGCAGTAAACTGACTTTCTGTACCTTGTGTTGTCAGGCAATCTACCCCACAGCCTTGGGAAGGAGCTCTGAGAAAGCCGTCTCTGATGTGCACCAGGCTAGATGGCAATCCCGTGACCTTCAATTAGTGGCTTCTCCAATCTTGATGAATGGATGATGAATGGTCTCCGGGAAGCGGAGGCCAATTAACTGTAATTACAGAGATAATAAGCCAATATTCTCAAAAATAGCATGTTTGGTCTCTGCCAGGGCCTGTCTGCTAGCTGTATGGTATGGATTTGAATATCCAGTGCCTCTTAAACATGGAGCTGTGGGAATCCAAATGAGAATCCAGGACGCTAATGTCAAGTCACAAGACACTCACAAGGTGCTGGAGAAGACAGACCATATTGCTGTCTGCTATCACTTGCCCCTCTTCCAATTTAACCTTCCTCATCCTGCCAAACTCATCAACCTAGAGCACCAAGTTTCTCATGTGTCTTGCCTTGGGAGTTAGAGAAGTGGTGAAGCTACTGTAATACAGACTTCAAAGTGCTGTGGCCCATACACAATGTGCCCTTGGGTGACAGTGCCACTCGGTGGGCCAGGGCGACAGGCAACCCTGTGCCATGAGGTCACAAGGGATCTTGAGCTCTAAGATCCAGGGAATGAAGGCCCAGTGGGCCCCATCCTCAGACAAACCCCCTGTGTAACGCAGGCAATGCCTGGCCTTCCCACTGAGTGACGCCAAGCAGCCACTGCTCCATGCAGGAGCCCTGCACCAGGGACAAGTTTGGCACTCCATGAAAAGGAGATGCCCAGCTGCTGCTGAAGTTTTACTTGTTCTTTTTTACTCTAAGACCCTCCCAATGGTAGCATTATAAGATGAAAGTTTTTAAGGAAGAAGATAACCAAGGGGAGTCAACAATGTTAACTGTACATGTCTAAGATTCATCTTGAGCTGGAGCTGTAGCTCAGGGGTCAACCACTTGCCTCATATGCATCATATCATGGCCCTAGATTCATCCTCAGCTCAGAAGAAGGAGTAGCCGGAGGAGGAAGAAGGGGAGGAGGTTTTAGAAGAAAAAGAAGAGGAAGAGAATGAGGATGAAAAAGAAGGAGCAGGAGGAGGAAGAAGAAGCAGAGGAAGAAGAGGGAAGATGAAGAAAATAGGAAAAGGAGGAGAAGGAAAAAGAAAAAGAAGGAAGAGGGGAAGGGGAGGAATAAAAGAGGGAAGAAGGGAAAAAAAAGGAAGAGGAAGAGGAGAAAGAAGAAGAAGGGAAGGAGGAGGAAGAGGAAGAGGAGGAGGAGGAGGAGAAGAAGAAGAGGAGGAGGAGGGGGCGGAGGAGGAGGAGGAGGAAGAGGAGGAGGAAGGGGAGGAGGAGGAGGGGAGGAGAAAGAGGAAGAGGGGAGGAGAAGAGGAGGAGGAAGAGAAAGCAGATGACAACTAGGAGGTTGAGGCAGATTCACCCGTGTCCTGCTGGTACTGGCCCCTCCCACAGCACAGTCTCCTGGCAAGGGAAGATGGGAAAGGCAGGTCAGGAGCCCCAGGAAGCGATGCTGCTGTCTGATGTGGTTCTTCTCCAACTCTGCAAATTCCTGATGTCAGGACCTGGTGCCCCTGCCATGTGCTGGGAACCTGAGCTCCAACTACAAAACACCCTTGTGCTTTGGCTTTGAATGGTGGCTCCCAGGGGCCCTCAGGACACCCCAGGGTGTACCCTGGGCTTCTGAGGGCCACATCGAGTGGGTGACTGGCCTGCTGGTGACTTTACCTCATGGCCCTGAGAAGGACATGGACGCTGCACATTTCCAGAGAGGCTGAACCCTGCTGACAAGAGCTCCATTTGAAGGACTCGGAGCTCTCAGGATCAGGGAAGAGAAGAGGAGCCAGAAAAACAGACAGCAAACCAGCCCTGTCTCTGGACATGGAGCTCCCCGTCCCTTTAGAAAGGACTTCAGGGAGCCTCAGGCCTCACCCTTGAGGGTGTGTGCATACCCGGCCTCTACTGAATCCCCCAGCCCCCGATGTCCCAGAGCACATGGAGGGATGATGTCTTCCCCGTGGGTGTGCTGTGCTGTCCCTCAGGCCCCAACCTCAAGATCCCACCAGTCAGGGACAGCCCAGGGACCCCTGAGTAGCACTGGGCTTCCTCCAGACAGGAGGTGCCGACCCATCAGGGAGAAGGAAAGGAGAGGCAGGTGTCAGGGTGGCTGGCTGTGGGCAGGAAGAGCTGTCAAAGCGGACGTGGCCCTGTTGTCTCCTGGCCAGGCCCGTCCTCATGTGGAGAAGGTGCAGAAAGTGAATCACAAGGCTCCTAGGCAAAACCACCTGTCTGGTGAGAAGGGTGCGCCAGAGCCTGGAGCCGCCATCTGCCCTGTGTCGGCAGACTCGGCCTCTGGCGGCCCCTCCTACCAGGACTGCAGGACAAAGCTCCACAGGTGGCTCCTCTCTCCCAACGGCTGTTGCCTCAGCACTGCCCTCTGGACTCACCACCAGGGATGACCAGGCCACGCTGGCCAAGCAGCTGTTCCCAGCTGGGGCCTGAGCGGCAGGCAGCCACCTTGCTGGTTCTGATGAGGCCTCAGGGCTCTGTGGGCCTGATGGGCATGGTTGGGCCTTGCCCAGCCCCTTCCTCCCTCACTCCCCTCCCCAGAGCAGCTCCCATGGGGCCCACACCCCTCCCTGTGCTTCCACCCTCCTCCCTGTGAGTTTCCTGTAGTTCTCCATGGGTTTTCGAGGACCATGGCCTAGGCTGAAGTTTGAGGTCCAGGTGTGGGCAGGGCTGGCACCTGCCATGGGCTGTGGGTAGCACCTGTTCCCAGCTTCCTCTTTGGCACATGGATGGGTGTCTTCTCCTGTGACCATCATGCTGTCCTCCCTCTCAGCATGACTGTCTTTGTGTCCAAATTCTCCCCTTCCTGTAAAGATATCAATCGTATTGGCTAAGGGTCTGGAATGTCCCCCAGAAGCTTCTGTGTCAAAGACTTGGTCTGCAATGAGGTGCTGTGGCGAGGCAGTAGAGACTTTAAGAGGTGGGGCTTAGGGCAGGACCTAGGTTACTGGGGACATGGCCTCAAAGAGGATTGTGGAACCTCATTCCCTTCCTCTTTCCTTCTTTTGCTTTTCCACCCTGAGGTGCATGGCCTCCTCCACCACACACTTTTGGGACATGCTATGCTATCACAGGCCAAAAGCAAATAGGAGCAACCAGTCAGGAATCAGAGCTTCTCAAACTGCAAGCCAGAACTAACCTGCCCCTTTGGTAAGTTGATTTATCTCAGGAACTCAGTACAGTAATGGAAACCTGACTAACGCAGGCCATGCTAATGACCTCGTTTTAATTTACTCCTTTAAAGGCTCTCCCCGATGTGTCTGTCAGCTGGTTGTGCTGTGGGGCTTGCATGTTGCTGTAATACTGAAAGCATCTCAGATACCATCAAGGGCACTCAGGTTGGACAGGTTTCAGCTGAACTTCCAGACTATGACAGACTAGGCAGAAGGAACCAGTGGCCCACTTCCAAAACAATTAGCCATTGAAAACCCTATAAATACAGAGAAGCGCTTTCAAATATAGTGCCAGAAAATGAGCCCTCCAGGCTGGAAGGCATTCAAGGATCCATTGGGGAAGAGTGACTTCCTCAAAGGAGTCATAGTTAGGTACCCTTGAGTTGGTGTACGACTCACAGCGACCATATGTACAACAGACAAAACACTATTGTCATGCTTCTCTGCTATTCATAGGCTTTTCAATGGCTGATTGCTTTTTAAGAGTGGGTTGCCAGGTCATTCTCGCAAGCCTACCATGTCTGGTATTCCTAGGCTGTCTCCCACCCAAGTACTAACCAAGTCCAAACATACTTAGCTTCCAAGACCTGACAGAATCAGATGCCACAATGGTACAGCTGCAGGCATTCCTCAAAGTAGAGTTGACCTTAATTATGCAAATGAAGTAAAGCCCCTGGGACCTCCATTTGCTGATATGGCATGACTCAAAATGAGAAGGAACACAGCAGTTACAATACTGGGCTCAAACATAAAAAGATCATGTGCATGGCATAGTGTCGGGGAGTGCTTTGTTCTGCTGTATTACGGTGACTATGAGTCGGACCCAACAACAACAATTAAATCTCTATCTCAAATATCATGACATTCCCAGGTACAAGGAAAGCACTTCAGCCTAGGACTTTGGGGGTGTGCTATGTGACCCATAACCATATCTAATCCCACCAGGACCGGCTTCTCAGGAGAGATACTTGACACAGACGCCATGGGCTCAAACTTGGAGGCACTTCCAGTCTGCGTGGGCCTTGGGGTGGAGCGTAGCACCCAGCACCTCAGGTCTTTGGATCATTGCCAGGGAAACAGGTTGATCCAGATGGGTGACTGAGTGAAAGTGGAAGAAGGGAAAGACGTTGACTCAACTCAGGGATCTTGGCTGGAGTACATGCGCCTGGCAACCAGATGGGAGAGGTGGAGGGCTGCAGGGAGGCCCTGTCAGGGCACGGAGCAGCTCGCCAGGCCCATCATGATGTGCAGCGCTGGAGGCTCAGGCCCTCCTCAGGCCTCAGTTTCTCATGTCAATGAGGTATGACCAGGGTCACCCATGGCTGAGAGGATTTGGGGACTTAGAGCACCTTTATAAAGTGGAGGCAAGAACCTAGCAAGCTTGTCACTTACTCCAAGAGAGAGGACAGGAGCTGAGAGGAGGTGGTAATGTCCTCTGACCATGGTCTCAGGCCTGTCCACAACACCTTCCTGGACAGTCCTGCGGGGGGTGGACAGGCCATTGGGCACAGGCAAGGAGGAGCCTCACACACTCATTCCTACACTGAACCCACAGAAGCTGCGGGACTGTCCCCTTGGCACTAGGCCCTGCCTTAGGCAACAGGGTCCTTCAGGAGTGAGACCGACATGGCCTACTCTGAGGCCTCTGCCTTTGGGGTAAATTCGCCTGTTTTAGGAGGGGGAAAGATTAGAAACAGGAAGGGAGAGGGTCAGCCAGACTCAGCCCTAAAAAGCACAAGGCCAGACAGAAGGAGGGGACAGTGGGCAGATAAATAAACCAGCAGACTGCAGGCGGCAGGCCCTCTGCTCAACAGCACGTCTTCCTTCCTGTGCCTGGAACAATGGGGTTGCTCCACGCTGAGCCTGCAGCCCCAGAAGGCCCATCTGTCAAAGCCAAGCTCAGGCAAACTGTTCCCCCTCCCCCAGGACAAAGGTGCACACCCACACCATGGATGAGCTCACTGTGCAGCCTGCCTGGCCATGCCTGCCCCACCCTGCCCCTCCTGGCCCCACAGCCCCAGGCTGGCCCTGCTTCCCAGCTGCCACCCCCACCTGCTCCCCTGTTGCCTACTTTCTTGGGTGCTGGGTGCTGGGTGCTGGGGTTTGGAAGAACTGCTCCACGCTCCCTGTATTCCACAGAGCCAGACGCAATCCTTGGCACCCCATCCACTTGGAGCACCTGTGCATGTGCACTTCCGTTCCTGGAAGCCCCCATTTGGCTGGCCTAACTTGGCTCCCACCTTCCCACCAGCCTGGAGGCAGATCCCCGGGACTGTCTACTCTCGGATGTCCACTTCTTGCCACCAGCACTGCTGGCACCCTGGCCACTCTGGGGCAGCAGATGCCCACTGCATCCCCAGGATGCAGACTCCATGGAGACAGGGCTCCTGTGCCACTGTGACAGCCCAGCACCCAGATCAGTCCTGGCACAGGGCAGGCACTCAGTGAGTGCTGTTGGGTAAGTGCATTCCCGGACGCTCTTCCCTGTCTCTGGCCAGCTCTGGAGGAGCTTGAAGGTAGGGTACAGCCCTCACAGCCTGGGGTGCACCTGTGTCCCAGAGTCACTGCCGGGCTGGCCCGATGTCCTGCACTCAGGCAATACATACAAGTGTCTGCCCTGGAGGACTTCCAACTGGACAGGAGCCCCAGGGTGATCTCCTTAGGGCTGCAGGACCTTGGTCAGCTTCTGGCAGGGCAGGCCAGAAAGATGGGGTGCCCAATCCCAAGGACAGCCCACAAGTGAGGACTGAGGTCAGGGGAGATGACACCGGGGCACAGCCACCCAGCAGCCCTGGGTCCTGAGCATAGCACACCTTCACTTCTTTCCTTCCCTCTGCGCCTCCTTCCTGCTGCCCCTCTCAAGGCTTCCTGGGGATCCTCAAAAAAAAAAAAAAAAAAGCCAGGACTTGCCTCAGAGTCTGTTTGCAGTGGGGTGTGGGAGGTCTACAGACCAAACTGAGCCCTGGAGCCCCGGGCCTAACACAGAGCAAAACTTGCAGGACTCCCAGATTCTTCTGTCCCCTCTGTTCTCTGGGCCTCCGGCCACCCTGGATGAGATCTCAGCCAGCAGCCAGTTTTGCCAACTCTGCCTCCTTCAGGAAGGTCCCTGCCGGACTGCTGATGCTCACAACTGCCTGTTGAAGGGCAAGCTTCCCAAAAGCTTTCCCACACTTCCAGCATGGCAGGGGAAGGGTGACCCTGGCAAGGCAGTCATCACAGAGTGCCCTGGACTGGAGTCACAGGTTGGCTCTTCACCATGCATGCTGCAAAGCTGCTCTAGGGCTGGCATTCAGTTGGTGCTCTGGGGACCTTGAAACAACCAAACACAGGATTCCTGTCAGGTCAGCACACAGCCCCCAGTTCCTCATGGCTTCCTCTCTTCTCAGCACCTTCAAACTCACCACCTTCATTCTTGCCTCGCCAAAGACACTGTCATGGCCCCGTCCCACCTCGCTCCATCTCCTTGCACAAGTGACTTCGACCTCAACCTTCTCTCCTCCACAGCACCTTCTCTGGGCTTCTAGGTAGGTGCTCGCAGTCTTCCCCATGTGCCAGCTCTCCTTCATCTCTCAAGCTGCCCCTTGGTGGGGCCACCCTGGCAGAGAAGGTGGCAGTGAGCCATGCAGAGCAGGTGCTCCAGGAAGCCTGCCCAGCACCAGGATTGTGTCCTGTCCCAAGAAGCACATTCTTGGAGCAGACAGAGGGGATGACAGGAAAGGGCCTTGCCAGGTCCTGCAGCCCAGAGATGGCCTCAAGGCTCTTGGCCACCTGGAGGTGCTCCAAGGCAGGAGCCTATATGCGCTGCCTGAAGAATACCTGGAGAATGTCCCTTCAGAGAGGCATTCTGCCTGGCTGTGTTGGTTTGCGAGCTCCCTCACCAGGTGAACCTGCAGAAGATGCCCCCAGCACCCCTGCACACCTGCACCCTCACAACGCTCACTGTCCCCTCCTGCTCTGGGATCTGCTGCTTGACGCCACTTCTGGGGCTCATGGCTCCTGGAGAGACGATAGCACTTTTCTTTCCAAATTCCAAGGCCATCAATTCAGGGGTTTGAAGCCTTCTACACCCTGGTCCTGAGGCTCAGGGCTCTTAAGGAGACCACAGTCACTGTGTGTGTCAGGCCCTCAGCCTTTGGGGCCTAGGAGCCTGAGCCAAGTGTGCAGTGAGAGCCCAGGTCTCTGGGAGATTTGTCACCCACTCATACATCCCAGCCTGACCTGGGCAGAGTTCACGACAGCAGGGCGAAGCCCTTTTGGAAGGAAATAACCTGAGTCCATTCCTTGCTGTCCAAATTGCCATTGTTTTTGCCCTGGGCTTTTGGTGATGACGCCTAGGCATTTCTGAGTCAACCAGATGGCCGGCTTGTTCCTGTGGGGGTGCCTTGGAGTAGCAAAAATTTGACTTCAGAGATTTTAAGTAATTTTCCTTAAAAGGAAATCACATAGTATGCAAGTGGGATGCCATCCCAGCTCTGCCTGACTCCAGACTGCTTTAAACTGAGGCTCCTCCTAGTGGGGTGCATGGCCACCACTGGTCCACACTATTTATTAATGTGGGAAGGGCCGCAATTTGGCAAAATCGTACATCTACTGACTCCATTAACAGGACTGCTTGCCTGCGTATGTGCTTTGGAATGCTGTGTGTGAGGACAGATGGTTAGCACTGGGCAGAGGCCACTCCAGCCCACCACCCTGACCCATGGACCTCTTCAACATATGGTGGCAGTACAACCAGAGGCAGTGCCCTGTAGGAGGCCATGCAGTTGCAGTGAATGGGAAGGGTCAAGGTCAAGGTCTTGAGCATTTGTCCCTTGGCACTAGATGCTGTCCGGCAGCCAACAGTTGGAAGGGCAAGACTCATAGACAGTGAAAGTGGCAATTCATGGAATTCACAGTGTGGTCCCACCACATGCCTCCCCCACCAACTGTTGGCTTGTTGGATCCCCTCAATGCTTTTTATCAAAGCCACCCTTGGACTCTGTGTCTTCAGAACAATGAAAGTCTAAGATGCCAGTCTCCTCTTCCTACCCCCACGTGCTCCCCACATAGCCTTCAAGGGTAACACCAAAGATTTCTCCTCCACAATTTCTGGAGCTGATGGTAAATCTGTTCTCTGTTCACTTTCTCCCTGATAATAGCATTACACATCGCAATGGCCTATATCCTGCTGTATCCGTCAGCAACTGCTGTGTAACATGCCATCCAAAATTCTAACAGCACTCATTTGCTATCATAGCCCACATGCCTAAGGGTCACATAGGGAGTGGCTGACCTTGGTTAGGCTTGCTCATACTTCTACACATTCAAGGGGTCCTACCCCAGGCTGGCATGGCTGACACCACATGTACACATTCCATTCTCTGCCTCTGCTACAACATGTGTGCTATTGAAACTCCCATGGCCAGTGTCTCCCAGCCACATTCAGGCTTGAGAGTTGAGGCAGTTGCTCTGCCCATAGTGAGAAGCCAAGGCACCTGGCAGAGGGCAGGGACATGATAATGTGACCCACTGTGGCTATGAAGCTCCATTGCCTTGGGGGTGGAGATGGCAAGAGATGACCTATACATGGTGCTTTTGCTCCTATGGGGCTCCCACAGTCTTGCTGGGAAGTGAGATTTTCTCCTGTGACTTTATTTAGGCCAGGCTTGTTTTGGGGGTTTTACCATTTTATACTCCCACGTATCTGTCTGCTTGTCGTGGGGGCTTGCATATTGTTGTGATGCTGAAAGCTGTGCCATCAATATCTCAGATACCAGCAGGGCCACCTATGGAGGATAGGTTTCAGCTGAGCTTCCGGATTAATACAGGCTGAGAAAAGGACCTTGTAGCCTACTCCCACAATTGTTGTTGTTGTTAGATGCTGTCGAGTGGTATCCGACTCATAGAGACCCTCATAGGGTTTTCAATAGCTGACTGGGATTGGCTCAGGAGTGGATTGCCATGTCCTTCTCCCATTTTTGCAGTGCTGGGAATCAAACTTGGGACCTCAGAGACTGCAGAGCAACACTACCAACTGAGCTAAATCCTAGCCTCCCACAACAATTAGCTATTAAAAATTCTATGAATAGCAGAGAAGCACTGACAGGTATAGTGCCACAAAATGAGCCCCTCAGCTTGGAAGGCATTCAAGGAATGACTGAGGAAGAGTTACTTCCTCAAAGTTGTTGTTGTTGTTAGGTGTTGTTGAGTTGGTATCCAACTCATAGCGACCCTCATAGGGTTTTCAATGGCTGACTGTTTCGGGATTGCCTTGGGAGTGGACTGCCAGGCCCTTCTCCCATTTTTGCGGTGCTGGGAATTGAACTCGGGACCTCAGAGACTTCAGAGCAGCACTCTACCAACTGAGCTAAATCCCAGCCCTCCTCAAAGTAGAGTTGACCTTAATTATGGGAATGGAGTAAAGCCCCTGAGACCTCCATTTGATGATGTGATATTATCCAAAATGAGAAGAAATACAGTAGCTGCAACCTGGGCTCAAAGATTAGCTGGGCTCAAATATTTAAAGATTGTGTGCATGGCACAACGTTGGATAGTGTGTCATCTCATTGTACATAGAGTCACTATGAGTCAGATCCAACTTGAGGGCAGCTAACAACAATTTTATGGATAGAAATCTAGACAAGAAGAGGGAAGGTGACTTGACCAAGATGCTCAGTGGGGAGAAGATGGAGCTCCACAGCCAGCGGCAACAGCCTGACCTCACCATGATTTGAGGAGCATGCCAATGTACCTGATACACTTCAGTGACTCTCCAGACACCAGGATGGTCCTGGTACCAGCAGCCCACAGCTGCCTCAGGAGCTCATTGGCAACCACAAATCACCAATGATCATTGTGACATTGTTCGTTCCAACTGAGGAGTCATCCATAATTTTTGAGGGATCCCAAAGATTTGAATAATGATCTAATTTGATTTTTCTTAACTTTATCCTCAAAACTGGCATATTTCGATAAAGCTATAGAAGAGTGTGTTCTCAGAGGATTAGGTTATTGGTAGTCACTGATATCCTTGCCTAAAGATACAGCTTAGTGGAGAAGCTCTTGCCAAACGTGACAGATAGTCTCGATTTCAGTTTTATGCCTTGTGTGTAGCTCTACAAGGAAATATCATGTCTCATGGTTCTCTTGGTTGATCCAGCATGTAGCACACACAAGCCAGAGGTCACTTCTGTCCTGTACTCCCAGCCTTCACCATTGAGCAAGACCCTGAGGTGTAATGAAGGTAGAGCTGGGGTGACTGAGATGCTGGTGGCCAGTATCAATAAGAAAGGTAAATTCCACCAGTGTGCAGGTGATCAGGTGTGGATTCACACATGTGCCAGCCATTGGGTCTCCCTGGGGAGGGATGGAAGGTATATGTGGAACTTAGGAAACTGCAGAGGGTTTTCCCGAGATCCTGGACAAGCTTACATCCCCCTCCTCAGCTGTGCAGGGAAGGCCTTTGCTCCACCTTCTCACCACGCTCAGGACGGGCAGGCTTCACATTCTGGCCTGCTGATCTGGGCATTGTGACTATTTCATTGGGAATTCCAATCAGTTTGCCATCAGGAATAAAGTAGAGCAAACTAACGAAAGGCATAACATCATCTCAAGTCTCAAAGTCATCATAGTGTATGAAATAAGTCAAACATTAGAATATGCATATGATTGCGTTTTCATAGAATGAAGTCAATCTCTAGTGGCAAAAAGCAGGTCAGTGGTGACCTGAGCCCAGGACAGGATGGGCTGGTCTGCTAAGCTGCAGTGGAGATGCTCCAAGTGGAGACGCTCGGTATCCTGATTACAGTGGGGGTGTCCAGGGACAGAAAACCATTGCAACTCCCCAAAATATCTGCTTTAAGATGTCCTTTAAAGGGATACGTCATATTGCCCATAAATTATTCCTCAATAAAGATGATTTAAAGAAAAACAAAAGAAAAGAAAACAAAAAAACTTTTTCCTATAGACACAGAAAGAGCAGTACTGGGTCACATTTGTATTCCAGAAAGGGCCTCATGTTAGTCACACTGACATGGTAATGTTCAATAAATTGTGTGAGGGGATTGGTTTAGACTAGGCTCCTGTACCCAGCCTCAACAGACAGACGCAGCATGGATTTAAATCAAGGCAGCTGAGCCTCAATTAACTGGTTACCATCTCTGTAACCAATTAATCAACCAAGCTACAACTAATTAAGCTTTCTCTGTGCCACACAGGTGCTTCCTTTAAATGTTGTCAGATCATGCTCTCGGTCAGAGCCCTCTGAAACTTCTCTGGTCCTGAAGGGTGCCTGGTTCATAAATCGTTTTATTTTGGTTTGCTATGTTCTGCTTTGTAATAGCTCAAGTAAGCTCCACTAAAATCTTAGTGTCTAAGAGTGTTTGTTTTAGTAGTAGTAATGGCCTAAAGTTAAGTAGTACTTACTTTGTAGCAGGTACTATGCTAGAATTTCTGGGCAGGGCTGTGTGCCAATAAAACTTTATTTACGACAGAGAGTGAGCCCCACCTGGCCAGTGGGCTCAGCTGACCTCCCAGCTTAAGGTGCTCTGGAAAGTCTGGGTACTGAGAGCTAACAAAGGTGCTAACAAAGGGTACAAGGGGACCTGCCTCCTAGGGTCCTTGTGGAGATTAAATAATGTAGCACATGACTGAGAGTACACAGTCACTCAACAAACCCCACATGTTGTTAGCAGGGTGGACTCATAGGAGAAAGCAATTCACCTGAGGCAGCCAGCATCCACCTGGCAGGAGGGGCAGGATCAGAGTCCCTAGGCTGCAGCTCACACTCAGCACAAAGAGCATATTCCCTTTCCTTCCAGGCCCTAGAGACACCAGCCACCTGGCCTTGCTTTTCTCAACCTAGGATTAGAAAAGGAAGTGGGAAAAGAGAAAGACAGAGGCCAGTAAGCTAGGACTGAGTGCAGTCAGGGAGCACACAGTCCTAAGGGAGTCCGCGGTCAGGCCCATCCTCCCCACGCTCCCTCCCACCCTGGTCCTGCAGCAGCAGCAATGCCTCAGACCCACAGTGGGTGCCTCTACAGCCTGGCTCCAACAACCATCTCCCCATTTTTCAAATGCATTAACAATCTGATTATTTCTCCCCAGACTGCAGTGGTCTGCCGGGCCCTCAAGGTAGGGACCACATGCGGTGGGCAGGTGGGGCCCCAGCTGGGAGCCCTGTTTCTCAGCACCAGTGCATCTAGCCTTCTCCAGCTGGGCCTGTGCCTCTCCGTGTTGTAGGCAAGGAACACTGAGACTGAGGTAGGTAGATGCTGCCCCACGGCCCCTCTGCACACCCCAGGATTCCGAGGTCGTCCTGGACTGGAGGATGCCAGAGCAAGGGGAGCACCAGCCTGAAGGTTTCTCATTGGTAACCATGTAGGCTGGGGACTGGGAGGAGGGTGTGTGGGACAGGACATGGGGTCAGAAAGAATTCCAGAAGGACTCCCAGGGACTGGGACAAAGATCTCAGAGGAGGAAGGGAAAGAGAGAACAAATAAGCAAATAAAATGCTGCAGGGGAAGGGCAGGGGGAGGGAACCAGAGAAAAGGGAAGGGTCAAAGGGGCCAAAGGGCTGGGACTGGGAGAAAGAAACAGAACAGTGAGGGGACTGGGAGGAGAGGGAGATGGTCTCACAGTGGTACCCACAATAGAGGGGAACTGAGAGAATGACTGTTAGGCCAGGTCAGCGTGACGGGTATTGGAATGTAAACAGACTGAGATAATGGGACACAGACTCGGGCATGTTTTGGTTCCTGTGTGGGCCCCAAGCCTCCCTCTCTTTCTGAGGAGCTTGGGTTCTATACCAATAATCACTTCCAGATCAGAGAAAAGGCAGCCCACGTTTCCAGGGGTTGATGGAGGGCATTCACTCCAGCTGTGTGCAAGACAGTGTTTGGCTCAGGATTGTCCCAGTGCTTCTAGACACCAAATGGTTGTGCTGGGAGGGTGGGCAGGGGTCTGAGTGTGACCCAGGAAGGGTGATGCCTGGACACCAGGACACACAGTAGCTTGGCAGGATTTGGAGTTCTAGGAGCTGGACTTCATCCCAGAAACCAGCAAAACTTGAGAGCTGGGCTGCCTGGCACCAGCTGCCAGTAGGGTTCTGAGTTTACTACAATGAAGCAATGCTAAAAATCTGCCTTCTGTTGCACAGGGGGTACAGCCAAGGGTCAGTGGCCACCTGCAGCTACTGGCTCCTTCCTAGACAGCAA
The DNA here is from genome assembly GCA_007922755.1 of Pedetes capensis. Taxonomy (NCBI): domain Eukaryota; kingdom Metazoa; phylum Chordata; class Mammalia; order Rodentia; family Pedetidae; genus Pedetes; species Pedetes capensis. The sequence continues at coordinate 44,712 of VMDO01000634.1, read as the reverse complement.
AGACAGTGCCCATCACTGTAGAAAGTTCCACAGACAGTGCTGGTAACACCCCCAATGCCAAGTGACGTGTGAGAGGCTCTCTCACATTAGGGGTTCCCAGGTGTCTCCCTATCCTCTGCAGCCTGGGCTATGGTTTGGGTCTGTCACTCGCATCAGACTATGGGCTTCAGGGCCAGATAGTTCCCTGTGGTGGGGCCTCCTGGGCCCCACAGGGTGTTAGCACCATCCTGGCCTCCCCACCTGATGCTTGCAGCGACTATCTCAGATGCCATCTGATGTCAGCCAATGTCCCCTGCAGGATGACCTCTGCTCTAAGTGGAAACCATGTGACTTTGGGGTGAAAGGGGGTCTGAGTGGATGTCCAAATCCACCTCCAGAAGCTGAGGCTCCCCAAGGCCTGGCAGAGGCTGAGGGCCCTGGGAACTCGGGCTGGGTCCAGCGTGTTGACAAGAAGATCCAGTATGGGGGTGAGGACAGCATGTGGGTGCAGGAGGGGACTCCTGAGAGGGACATCAGGCTTTGAGTTACAGGGACATGACAGGCCAGGCTGGGAGGAGCAGAAAGTTCTGGAACACCAGAGTCTGTGACAGGAGCAGACCTGGCAATCTAGAAGGATCAGGGTCAGGACCGCACAGAGGAGGGTCGCTGTGTGACCCAGGCTCAGCACACCAGGTGCTACCTGGAGGGGACATGAGACAGGTCAGAGATGTAAGCAATTCCTGAGAGGAGGAAACAAGAGGGGTTAGGGGGCAGCAGTGAGGAGGCTGAGCTGAAGAGAGGGTGTGCATTGAAAAGAGGACAAAAGGTGGGGCCGAAGTAGCCCCACAGGGTCCAAAGGTGAAGAGATTGAACTGTGGGAGAGAGGAGGCCAGGGAGGCCTGGCGGTAGGGTGAATCTAGCTGGAAGCTGGGGGCCGGGCCGGGCCAGTGACCAGGGCCAGCATGCCCTGGGGGTTGGAGTGTGGCTGTGGACAGAGGACACCCAGCACCCAGGTGCATGGGCAAGGGAGCTGGCCAGGACACCACATTGGTGGCTTAAATCCAGAGGCAAGGGCCAAAGGCTCATGCTTTGGCCACACAGGCCAGACCCACTGAGCACAGGCCCTGGGGGTGTTGAGGCAGGGGCTGGCAACTGGAGGTCAGGGCCGGACATCCTGGTGGTGTCAGTCAGGGAGGACGTGGGCTCTGAAGGGCCTCTTGGAGGAGAGACTGGGCAAGGCACTCCTACTTTGGGCCTGCCAGAACTTGGGGAGAGGGGTCCAGGGGCCCAGGAGACTCTTGGTCTGAGGATCAGGCCATCTACTGTAGGACATATAGTCCTGGACAGGAGCAGGGGGCTGGGGATGGGAGCAAGTGGGTTGGCAGGTCACTGTGTGGTAGGAGAGGGGGACACAGGATCGGATGGGGGCATCTAGTTTTCTCAGGACCTTAGGGAGGGTCCAGAGGCCCAGGTGAGGCTTGTGTGCTGCACTTGACCTGGCTGAAATGGTTGATGGAGCCTGGGGAGCAGAGACCAGGCTGAGGGAGGAGGCAGGCTGGCCAAGGAGGCCGGGGACATGGAGGATGTGGGTCCACTCACCGAGGGCTGCCTGAGCAGGCAGTACAGCTGTATGCAACAGATAGGGAACTGGCATGGGGCCTCAGTGACCAGGGGCCTCGGTGGCCTGCAGCCACAGAGTGGGCAGGAGGGCAATGAGCCAAGCAGTAGGCCTTTCCCGTCCAGGAACTCGCTGGAAACCAAAGAGGCTGCAGATGTTATTACTTAACTGGCCCTGCAAGTGGGGTGATGCCCATGAGACACCAGGAAGGCTGGAGGCAGCTCAGGGCAGATGCCCCCAAATGAGCCTCCAGTGTCCACAGCAGGTCATCCACTGGTCCTCATGCCCATGGCTTGGTGCAGTCTGGGAGGACTCAGTGGAGGAGAAGGAGCATGAAGGGATCTTGGGGGAGCAGAGGGTATAGAAACTGTAGGGAGGTTCCCAGGGGGAGTCCTGCAGGAAGGGGACCAAGGGGATGTGCTCTCCAGTCTGTGCCCTGCAGCAAAGGGTCTGGGTCATCCAGAGACTCAGCTGGCAATTCCCTCCCTGCAGAGTGGCTGCCAGCTGCTTGCTTCTTCTCGCCCTGTTTAACTCTACAAGGTGCTGAGCATTCCCATGGGGTGCTTTTCTTATCTACTTTAACAAAACATGGCAGTCAGGAGCAGAACATTTGGAAACCAGACTTGGCTTCAAAAGCCCCACAGGCTCCAGGTAAATGCTGAGATTCTCTTCTGTATTCACCCCTGTCCCTACACCCTATCTGATTGAGACGGAAAGTAGGGAGTCCAGGAAGGGCTCTTTGTAGCAAACTTCCAGGAGATTCTTCAGCAAGTGGCTACAGGAAATAGACCAGCCCCATTAGGACTGGGAGGATCAACCACATGTAGCCAGCCCAGGGTTTCCAACTGTGTGGCTGAGCCCTGCACAGGGAGGGTCCCTCTCAAAACCACCTGGTCAGGGTTATGTTTATGTGTTTTTATGCAAGGATTCTGCAAGTGTGAGGGTGAAGAGTTCCAATGCTAAAATAAAATAAAATAAAAAATAAAATAACAGAGGGCTGCAAACCACTGATCTCCCCCACGGTGTCCCTTTGTTAACAAGGACACAGAGGCTCAGGTGGGAAGGCAGAGGGAAATGTCAGCAAGGTGCTGGGCCTTGAGGTCAGTCTGCCTGTGGCCAGAAACATGGGTTAAGATGTTGGAGGCTCCTGCTTAAAAGGAGAGTCACATGGCTTGCCACAGGTTTAGGGGGTGCTGGGATATATGCAGAGTCAGATCTAGAGTCTTGTCCAAGACTCTAAAAGCAGCTGGCCCAGCTCCAGGCAGAAGATGGGAGGCAGAAGGCTGCAGGTTCGCACTATGTCCCACAGACGTTTTCGGCACAGCCTGGGGAAAGCATGCTGTCTGTAGGTTGCTATGGGTGGGTGGTGAGCAGGCTCTGGGGAGATAGGCTGGCCTGGAGGGGTTGAGCTGGGAGCCTGGAGCACTGGAAATGAAGCCTAGAGGAGCCTGCCAACAGCCAAGGCTTGGGGATGGTGGGGCTGAAGCTGGTGTGAGGACAGGAGAGATATGTACAGCTAGACATAGGGACCTAAAAGTGCTGACTTTGAGAGTCACACAGGGAGAACATCACCTGGCCATCCTTAGACCTTGGGCTCACCCTACTCCCCATGGACAGCCCTGCCACCTGCCCCAGGGACTTTGTGTGGCAGGTGCCAAGGGGCTGCAGGAAGGGATGGCAGTTGCCATCCTGGGGAACAGGCCTCAGGCAATGGAGAAGAGAGTGGGAGGATAAACACCCCAACTTTCTCACTCTCCAGAGCCCCCTACCCCTCTGTCACCCCAGCCTTGTCCTTCTGCCTCCCTTCCATTTTTATCTCATCCCACACTTCCTAGGGATGCGTCTGGGATTGGCTCCTAAGCAAATGCCGCTCTTTAGGGGGGTCCCTACCTAAGATACACATGTGTTCTGCAAGTCTGCTCCCCCTGGGGAGCGCGTGCAGATGTAGGAACCAGCTGCTGCTTGTCCAGGCAGTGACACCTTCCAGTTCAACCTGGACAGGTGAAAAAGAATAGTACTGGCCTCCCTGAAAAGGAAATAGGAAAACATTTTTTTTTTTTTTTTGGTCAAAAGTTACATAAGAATTTCAAAGTCCAAATCGTTCTCCTGATCTATCCAGTGTTTCTGTCTTCCTGTGATTCGCCACCCTGAGGCACCAACACAGCAGAATTGCTGAGGGCAAAGTGCAAAGACAGCTTTGCTCCAAGTCAGTCAGCCTTCCATGACTCTCACTTCATAGAGCTAAAAAAGTCATTTTCTAAACACCACGCCAAGGCTTCGAAGCAGTTAGATATATAAGTCCTTTGCAATAGTCTTCTGTACTGCATTTCCCTACCAAAGATTCAAAGGAACCAAAATTAGTCAGTCCTCCAAACAGCACCGCTACATGCAGAATAATCTGCTATCTTTCACTTTTGCTGAGCAGTATTTGGCAAGCTGCCATCTGTCAATAGTGTGTTTTCCACAGTAAGTCAATAGTTATTCCATGGGAAGAAAATAGGAACAAAATAAGCTTGAGTATCTTGTCAGATAAGGTCAGTGTCATTCCAGACTCACCTTCTTTGTAATTAAAACATGATTAGCATCTTAAAGACATCAGCAGCTCCTAAACACATACACACCACACACACACACACACACACACACACACACACACACAACTGTTTTACTGATTTTCCCTTTTCCAAACTTGTTTAAGTAACACAACATGGTGATGTACTAACACCCTGCAGGACCCTTGTATTACCAGCAATGCAGTCTGAGGAGCACAGGGCTTATGTGTTTTCCTGCTATTGATTCCATCACCAAATTCCTTGTTGAATGCAGGGCTTAACCCACCGGGTATGGACTGCAGGGCTCGATTTGTGTGACAGAAGCCACATGAGAATCTGCCATCCCGCTCCTGCCCCTCATCTTAATCCAGATCGTGGCACCTGGAAGTGGGTGGAGAAGCCTGCGTTCAGGCTGTACCATGGAGAGGCCAGTTCCTTCTTTCAGGCGTCTCTGAAGTCCACAAGAGAGCAACCCAATTATATTTTTCTACTCATTAGCATTCATTTCATGAATGAAAGACTTGGCCTCAGTAGCATCACCTATATTCCCAGCAGTGGCCAGCTGTATGAGGGTTACAAGGCACTGGCGGCCTGACATTGGCCTTACACCTCAGGAACCTCCTGACAATTGTCCATAGGCTAGAACATGGCTGGCAATTGCTTCATATCTACTGTTGGCCATGACGTCCCAAAGTCACAATGGACTGCTGTCCAAGCCACACACTGCCCGCTGAGGCCAGTAGCTGGTCATCTCAGCACAGCCCATTCCCTTTGTCTGGTAAGTCCCTAATTCTTGTCATTCTGCTGTCAGCACAATTCTGTTGGCTTTCTGGTTGTGTGCATCGTGCACTGTTTAGTTCCTAGTCTTATCTTTCAGCCCAGGGAAACAGTGCATCCACCCACTCAACCTTGCATAGGTTTATCCTGCCTAAGGTGGCTTCCAGGGATGTTGGTACAGAGGTTGCAGAATCCTGTGTGTCCAGCAGCTGGGAACCTACCAGTAAGGCTGAGACATAATCCTTCCATTCTATCCTCAGGGAGCTCCCTGGAAAGCTGTGGGCAGGTTTCCCAGAGAGGTAGCAGGGCCTGGAGTCCGTTGAGACCATTTGGCTGGCAACTTCCAAGCCTGCACTTGGATCTGGGGGTCACTGCATGGGGCACCTCCCTGCTCTCGTTAGCACCTGGCCCTGAGGACAGCATTTATTAAGCACTTGTGACATGCACCCAGGAAAGGAAAGAATCATCCCTATTGTCAGCAAAACACATTCTTCCTCCTCTGTTTTCCAAGAGGATCAGAAAACTTGGTTCACATGGCACATGTTGCCCATGTGCCATCGGACATCCAGAAGGACTGGGAGGGGTGAAGTGACTGCCATGGCTGTGAGCCAGGCAGAGCGAAGCCAGTCCTGGTGACTGAAGGTGAAGCTGCGCAGGCCATGCTTAGGGCTGAGGGGTGAACCTGGGACCGTCATCTATCACTACCTAAGCCCAGGCTGCCACCCACACGAGCTTGGTGAATATTTGCCAAACAGAGGGACAGTCACAGCACCCAGATCCTAGGGGGCAGATGCTAAAGCACAGGCAGCAGCTTTGGTAAGGAAACCCCAGCATGGCCTGGGATGTGGGCACTCAAGGCTGCTCCCCTGCCTCCTCCCCTGACAGAGACAAGCCCTGGCCAAGGCTGCCCATCCGTGGTCCCACAGCCATACCAGTAGCAGCTTGGGCTGTTCCCATCACGGTCTACTGAATCATTATTTCCCAAAGATTATGCAGCAGGTCCTGGGTGTGGACCTGCTCAGGACTCGGTGGGGTGTTGGTAACCTGCGACCCCTTGGGTCTTGTGGGCTGGTGTAACCATCTTATGAGGTGAGAATAGGCGCAGCCTTCACAGAATGAGAGCTAGCAAGAGGCTGGTGCCTAATAGCTCATGCCCTTCTTTCTGTTTCCTGAATTTCTGGGTTTCATATTCAAAGTGGAGGGGGTGTTTCTGATGAGGGCCATAATTCCTTAAGGCTTTCCTCTGGAGGGCTGAGGGCCAAGAATATGAAACCTGGGACTTTTTTGGGGACCTAAGTGTGCTTCTGTACTCTGCAACCATAGGCCAACACACAGACTCTCTCCCCTCCCTCACTGGTCCCTAGACATGGTGGGGTTCCCACAGAGCCCATAGCCAGGCTTCTCCCTTTCTCAGCTCTGAGGGCACAGAACCATCCTCGGAGTTCCAAAGGGACTCTGTCCTAACAATTCCAGGAACTCAGAAGCCAGTGGGAAGGTCCTGGGTGGAGTGAGGTCACTGGCCCGGCTCCAGAAGTGTGGCTGCCGATAAGGCGCCTTGGGGCAGGGGCTGCCAGCCTCCAACGCCCAAGCAACTTCCCTTGGGAGCTACAGAGCTTAAGGAGATGACAGCAGTGACAATAGTGGGTAGACTCCCCTCCTGCAAATGGTCTGTCGGGGAGGCAGCACAGAACCCAAACACTTTCACTGGCAGCCAAGCAGTGCCCTTCAGAGCAGAGGACAGGGGCCACGGGGAAGTTCCCATCTCTGGCCTTCATCCTCTGTAGGTACAAAGGGAGGTGCCTATAGCTCTTTCCCAGGAGCACATTGCAATTTCAGCAAAGGTGTATTCATTCTTTTATTTATTTATTTGGTAATGTCTTTATCAATTCAGTTTACTCAGGCTGAGGCCAGAAGGAGATTTCCCAGGACTTAGGGAGCATAGGTACCGCTTTATGGTACTTGTACTATACCAGCATTATTGAGAAGTACAAATTCACTTTCCATGCCAACAGGCACTCGCAGGGGTAGATGTTGAGTTTTAGCACCTTCACTGGAAGGCAGAATGTGGCAGGGCTGGAGGAAGATGAGCCACAGCCCAACTCTTGTGGCGATGTTTATGGGATGGACACTGGACATAAGTCCTTTCTCCAAGAAAGCTCTGAGTTCTGACCTGAAGCTGTCCAGTGCTCTTCCAAATGTGCAGAGGGAGAGCTCTAAGATCTTACAAATACTGTTAGATTGCGATCCACACCCATATGGCACAACTCCACACAAGGTCCCCTAACAATGAACAATCTGAAAAGGAAACTAAGAAACAATTCTATGTACAATGGCATCACAAAGAGCAATACACAAAGGAGTAAACTTAACCAAGAAGGCAAAAGATGCATACAGTGAAAGCTATAGAATGTTGATAGAAGAAATTAAGGACGAAATACATAAATGGAAAGACATCCCATGTCCATGAACTGGGTGACATAATATTGTTAATATGTCAACAAAACTCAAAGAGATCTGCAGATTTAATGCAATCTCTATCAAAATCCCAATGGTATTTTTTTTTCAGAAATATAGAAACCCATCCTAAAATTCATACAGAATCTTAAGTGGCCCTGAACAATCAAAACAATCTTAGGGGTGGGGAACAACATCGGAGGTGTCACACTTCCTGATTTCAAAACAGTGTGACTGGCATAAAAACACATAGTTAGACCAATGGAATAAACTATGGAGCCCAGAAATAAACCCTCAAACAGATGGTCAAATGATTTTTGACAAGAGCGCCAAGATCATTCACTTGGGAAATGACAATCTTTTTTAAAAAAAACGATATTGGAGAAATTGGATATCCACATGCAAAAGAATAAAGACGGACCCTTATCTTATGCCTTGCACAAAAACTAATTCAAAATTAATGAAGGACCTAAACATATGACATGATTCTCTAAAACTCTCTTAGAAGAAAATATAGAAGAAAATCCGTATGACTTAGGATTTGGCAAGAATGTAACACTCAAAACACAAACAAAAGTAAAAAGATAAGTTGGATTTTATCAAAATTGAGTCTTTTTATGCATTAAAGGACATAATGGAAAGGACATGAAAGAAAAGGCAACTCACCGAGTAGGAGAAAATATTTGCAAATAATGTATCTGATAAGGGATTAATATCCAGAATATACAAAGAACTCTTGAAACTGAACAAAAACAAAACACTCTAATTAAAGTATGGCCAAGGGCCAGGCACAGTGACACATGCCTGCAATCCCAGCAACTCAGATGGCAGAGGGAGGAAGATCATGAGTTCAAGGCTGGAAGCAGCTTGTGCAATTTAGCGAGATCTTGTCTCAAATTTAAAAAAAAAAAATTATTAAGAGTCTGGAGATGCAGCCCAGTGGCAGAACACTTGCTTAGCATGCATGAAGCCATGGATTCAATCCCTCAGTACTGAAGGGAAAAAAAAAAGGCCAAAAACATTTCCATAAAGAAGACATACAAATGAAATTGAGCTTGGTGGTACACGCTTTTAATTCCAACACTTGGGAGGCTGAGGCTAGAGGACTGTGAGTTCAAAGCCAGCCTGGGCTACATGGTGATTTCCAGGCCAGCCTCAGATACATAGTGAGATCTTGTTTCAAAAATAAAAAATAAAAGGACATACAAATGGACAACAAACACATGAAAAGAAGTTCTGTATTTTTAGACATTAGGGAAATGCAGTTCAAAACCTTGAGATACCACCTCACACTCATTAAGATATTACTAAGCAAACAGCAAACAAACAACTCAGAAAACAGTGTGTTTGGGAAGCGTGTGGGGAGACTGGAGCATGTGAGTACTGCTACTGGAAATCAAAAATGGTGCTACAACTGTGGGAAACAATATAGTAATTCTTTTTAAAAATTACAATAAAAACAAAAATAGATTTATCATCTAATCTGCCATTCCACTTCTGGAGGAATTGAAAGCAAGACCTGGCCTCATACCCACTAGCTGGGTGGACTGTGTCCTCTGGGGTCAGTGGGAGGAGGCACCCCCTGCCTTCTGCAGGACAAAGAGATGCCTTCCTGCACCCAGGGGAAGGGGAGGATGGTAATCACTCGTGTGGCACGGTCACCTTCTAATGGGGACTGCTGGACTTCTCAATTCCCAGGCGCCTGGTTCCTCTGAGGGATGGAAATGCTCCTACGTTCACGCTCACTGTCTGCTAGTTTTGGGGACGGGAGTAACACCAATCATGATTGTGTACTTCCTGACATACAGAGTTCTGTCCTGAGCAATAGCATGTCCATTGTACAGATTGGAAAGCTGAGACCTCATGGGATGGAGAGATCAACTCCAGGCTACATAACAAGGAAGCAGCAGAGGTGGAATGAACCAGGTATTGGATTCTGTCTGGGGCATCTCTTGCTGTTTAACAGCCCACCCAAGTCTTAGGGGCTGAAGGCAAACACCCATTATCACTGGGCTGTCTCTCTCAAGGCCTCCTGTGGCCCTGCTATGGGTTAACGGGTCCTGGACTATCTCTCTTGGGGTCTCCTGTGTCACCATGCTGCCCCTCTGGGTTGGTGGGTGATAGACTGACTCTGGGTGTCCTGTGTCCTCTGTGCTGTCCCTCTGGGCGGTAGATGCTGGAGTGTCTCTCTCAGAGTCTCCTAGGAAGTTTCCATCTGAAGGTGGCTCGTGCTGGGTCACCTGGAGGCCTCATGCGGTATAGTGGTTTCTCCCTTCGGTTCCCTGGAGCCTCTCCTATGTGTTCCCGGTGGGTGCCTGGAGTCTTCCATGAGTGCTTCTACAGGGAGGAAGCTCCGTTGCTCTGCTCAGCCCGCTCATCATGCTATTATTTTCTCCAACTAGGAGGCAGTGAAATGGCCCTCTGAGGTTAGAGTGCACGCGATCCCCACCCGCTGAGTTCCTCTTCTGGCTATGCGTCACTTTCAAGCAGGAAAGAGGCCCTGTCCAGAAGTTTGGCATGGAATGATCGTGTGAGCCGTAGGGAGAGCCAATTTCCACCCCTTCCCCAGGCTTTCTCTTTTGTTGTCTGGTTCATATTTGGTTTTTTCTTTATTTGGGGCATGCATGTTCCTTCTGATTGTTTAGCATTCACTTCTAGTTCATCTCACCAGTACCTTTGTGGCTCTACCACTTTATGAGGCAAGATAGTCATGATTTATGCTAGATTTACTTCCTCCAGGAAGCACTGCACTTATTTCACTTCTCTCTACGATGACATTTAGTTTGTGACCTTATTTTTTAAATCCTTCTTCTTAAACCTGCCCCCTAAAGACTGTTTGATTTTATCAGTTGACCTGATTTTGTGTGGACGCAGCAGTCACCGTGGCATGTTGGAGGTGCTCTGCTTGTAACCATGTACTCTCAAAGTTGTTTATTTCAAAGGAAAATCCAAGATATTTTCAAAAACTCCTCAAACTGAGAAGCCTGAGATATCATGTTGTCAACCAAATGACCTAATGTTATTAGCCAGCAAGGGAGGGGTCCTTAGGTCAGATTTTCCAGGACCCAGCACTGACCTCTCTCCCCAAGGGGGTGACTACAGGGAGCATCACCCTGGGCTGCCTGAGTTGAGTGTCATGCACATGTGGACTCGGCCAAGGGTGGCACCACCCTGGCCTTCCTATCTGCTGACCACCTGGCACACAGTGCTGGTGGCTTCGAGTCATCCCCTCGGCAGCTTTGCCACAGAGCAGTCTGGTGGCCTTCAGAGCCATGGAAGAGAGGAAGGGGGAATAGCATAGGAAACGGGCCTGTCCTGTGGGGACAGCTGTGCCTGGTCAGTGAGGCACAGGCTGGAAAACGCCCATGGGAAGAAGCATCCTGAGTCCTCACCCCTTTCTCCCTCCTGTCTCCTCAGCATGCACCACCAGGTCTTCTCTGGGACAATGCAGGTCTGTAGGTGTTCCCTGAGCATCTATGCCCCAGCATTCAGCCTGTAAAGACAAATGCCATATGCCTCTAGCCTCTTGATGTGTCGAGAACAGAGAAAAAGGCCAAGCGCCAGAGAACCAAGCAGGTGCAAGGTAGAGATGCTGAGCTGAGACATCAGCTCTGCTTTAGGAGGAAGCTGGAGAGAAGAGCTGGCATCTGAGCTGAGGCTTGAGGGGCAGCCAGCTGGGACGCGGAAGCCCTAGGGCGAGGCCACACCTTTGGCCTCTGGCCTGGGACCCCAGGACCCCAGAACCCCCACATTTCCCACTTTCTATTCCCTTCTGCAGGAATCTTTGAAGCAGGGCTCTGGTCAGCTCCTGCACCCAGGGAGGATTCCCCGTCTCTGACACTGCGGCTTAGCAGAGCAGAGAGGAAGGCAGGGAGTCTGGTGGGTGCCTTATTTACACTTTCATTCCAAGTATATTTGTCAAGTGCCTGCTGCGAAGTGCCAGGGACTCTGTGATCAACAAACTGGACCAAGTCCTCCTCTGGGGCTTGCCTTCTGCTGGGTGGCAGCCAACAGGTTGTTAGACACAGGTGTGGTATCAGTAGGGAAATGCTATGAACAGAAAAACAGGGTCTCAAAGGGGATGAGAGCTGGTGTTTGGGTCAGGTGGTCAGGAAAGGTGTGTGGAGTTGACCTTTGAACTTTGGGATAATAAGCTTATCTGGGGTGGGAGGTGAAGCAGGGTTAAATGATCAGCCTCAGACCCAGGCCTTGGCAGAGTTTCTTAGAGTAAGTGGTGCACAGTCCTGGAAGGAAGAAGGCCCAGGATCATCATGTCCTGGCTTGAATGTCTGGTCACAGATACAGGGTGTGAACCAGCCATGGAACGGCCCTGAGGAGGGGCTGAAGTCAGCTGGTAGAACCATGACTCAATAAATAAATAAATAAATGAATAAATAAATAAATAAATAAATAAATAAAATTGAGTATTTTTACATGGTCAAACTTCAAAATGCTCTTCATGTGATGCAACACATGGAGGCTTTTTTCCACTGTTCAAAACAGGTTTTGGTCTCATTGATTTTGATGCCCTGTGGTGCTTTCACCATTTTTGTTTCACCCCCTTCCCATTGACAAAATGTTTCCCTTTGAGGACTTTTTTCATCCGGGGGGAAAGAAAGAAAACTCAACTTGCCCCACGGGGCAAGACCAGGGAATACGGAGGGTGGGGCACAAGGGTCAGGCTGTGTTTGATCAGAAATGCTGAGCACTCAGTGCCATGTTTGCGGGTGCCTCATCAGGGTGGAAAAACCAGTAACCTATTTGCCACAACTCTGGATATGACCCTTCTCAAAACTTCTAGATGGTAAAAACTTCTGTTGACTGTTTGACCTGCAGAAACAAATTCCTAATGTCCAATCCCTCTCATATCAAAGAAATAGATGATCACTGTTTTCACCTTCATTTCTGGGTTTTTGGGGGGTCCCCTCTCATTGATTTTGGATATAAATATGGGTGCATACACACATACGCACTGAGGTATGTATGTATGTGTGTGTGTGTATATATATATATATATATATATGGATGCGCGTGTGTGTGTATTTGTGTGTGCAAATATCTATGCTTCCGATTCCCCCTGACCTTAGAAGCTAAGCATGGTCAGCCTTGTTAGTCCTTGGGTGGAAGACCGTCTGGGAACACCATGAGCTGCAGGCTAGGAAGGAGGACCTGGCAGCTCACTCCTGAAACAATCCACCATTAAAAACCCTACGATTAGCAAAGCACTGGCATAGTGTTGGGCATGGCACAGTGTTGGGTAGTGTTTCATTCTGTTGTGCATACTGTCTCTATGAGTTGGACCCGACTTGAAGTCACCTAAAAACAACAACAAATCTGTTGAATGAGTTTAGGTTAGAATCGAGGCACCCAACAACAACAACAACATATGTATGCACAGGCATGTGTGTATTTTTGAACCTGATATCAGCCCTGATCCTGTCACACTACCTGCTCTTCCTCCCCAACAGGGAGCGGGCCCTGGCTGCAGCGCTGGCTGAAGGATGGAGATGGACTTGAGTTGGCAGGTTCATGGCAGACTTTGGCAAATGTATCTCATGTTCTTCCTCACGCGGTTTCCATCACACCTTCTACCTCCTCACCTTGTAGAAGTCCTACATGTCCCAAGACAGGTTTTGCAGGAACTTACCTTGCAATGACCTTGAGACTCAGCCCTTGAGCAAATTTCCTCACCTGTTTGGGGTGCTCTGTTTCCCACAGAGGCTTGATGCAGTCTCATGCTGGCCGTTGTCCCAGGAGTTTCTGGGATTTCGGGGCCTCCATTGTCAGGCCCGCTCTCTGTGGGAACAGACACCCCCTGCAGGACTGCAGCCTGAAACTCTATCTTCTGGGTTTGAGACACCTGCCCTGGTTATCTGAGGTTTCATCCTCCAGTTCTGGATCTGACCACGGGGGTGCTGGTCTCTGCTCTCACCTCAGCCCAAACACAAGATGTGCTTGAAAGCACAGTCATCCAGCCACCATGTCATTTGGCAAACAGTATTTGCCAAAGTTTGCTCTACCAAAGTTCTTTAAGATGCTCTGGGGGATACAAGGTTCGTTGGCCTGGAAAGTTTTAGGAAATGTACTGTCTGGGCCTGGAGACCCAGCATCCACCCTAATGTTACTAAGGCTCCAAGGAGATCTCTAGGTGCTAAAATCACGTTCCCTCAGGACTGCTGCCATGGATTCCTTTTCCTTGGTGCTCCACAAAAGCTGCAGCTAAGACAGTTTCCAGGAGGTGAGAGGCCACAGCTCCCTCAGGCAGCGTGGGCAGCTCTCTGTGGGCCAAAGGAGATGCCCTGGTGGCTGGTGGGAAAGAGTTAATAATGAGCACCAAGTTCCACAGGCAGAGCAGGAGTGCAGACTGCCAGGGGGTGGGCACGCATAGGCCATGGAACCAGGTTGCTGCCATGAGTGAGTGGAGACAGAGAGTTGGCAGGGCTGGAAGTAGCTGGGGCAGGAGTGGGGAAGACCCATTTCAGCAAAGAGCCAATTGACAGCACAGGACCAGTCCAGGGGCAATGAGGAGGAAAAAGAAGCCCAGGCGGGGAAGACAGCCCAAGCAAAGGCATGGTTTGTTCAGATTAAGGAAAAGAAGCCAAGGAGAGTAGTCTTGTTAGTGACAAGCCACTGGAGAGGACCACATCAGGCCACAGAGAAGGCTGGAAAGGAGGGTTACCAGTGCCATGCAATAGGACTGCATATCTACTACGGTTTGGACAAGTGTCCCCCCAAGGCCCATGTGTTAAGAGATTGGTCCTCAGCCCATAGTGGGAAGTGGTGCAACCTTTAAGAGGTAGGGCTAAGGGGAAGGAAATGAGGTCACTTGGAGGCAGATCATTGGAGAGAATTGACACTCCAGTCTCTTCTCTCTGTGTCACTTCCTGCTGCCATGAGGTGAGCAAATTCTTCCACCTCATGCTCCCACCATGATGTGCTGCCTCAGTACAGGCCCAAAGCAAAGTGACCATGGACTGAAACTTCCAAAACTGAGAGTTAAAATCAACCTTTCCTTTTTTAAAGACAGGTATCCATAGTATTTATTACAGTAACAGAGAGCTGACGAACACCAACTCTCAATTAGGAAAATGCCCAATGGTTTAAAAAGAGAGCTTCCCAGTTGCTTCATGACATGAAGGATGTGGGTGGAAGATGCTGGAGGCATCTACAGTAGGGCAAGCAGGAAATGATGGCTGTGATGCCCCAAGGATCCAAGTGGAGATGGAGAGAGTTTGTGGTTTTGGCATGGAGGGAGAGACCTAGGAGCCAGAGAACACGTGCTGTCCAGGACAGGGCCCAAAGCCTGTCTGGGAAGAGTCATGAGGGAAGGGACAGCCATATGGTTCCTTTAAGCACAATATACAACAGGTAAATTTAAATTAAAATCCAAGCAAAAGCATGTTGTTGAAGAAAGCAGCAATGAGAAGTGTGCAATTTGTATGGGAAAGTTTTCCATGCAAATAGCTTTCATAGAAATCAGTTTGACTTAAATGAAGAATATACTTATGAAAAACATCTTTGGTGAATAATGAATAACTATTATCTTATGTATTCAATTATATCTTAAAATGGTATGTATAAAATTGTTTGCATTTCCTTCAAACAATTTTAAATGCTATCTTTAATTCTCTGAAGAGTGACGAAGGTCATCCACAATGAACCAACTGTCAATTCATTCTAATAGATGGCTCCTCCTACAGTGTCTGGCATCTTTCAAGAGTGTGTTATTGTTGTTGTTAGGTGCGGTCGAGTCAGGTCCTACTCATAGCAACTCTTATAGGGTTTCAATGGCCCGTCAATTGTTTTGGGATTGTTTCAGGAGTGGACTGCCAGGTCCTTGTCCCATTTTTGCAGTGTTAGGGATCAAACCCAGGGCCTCAGAGAGAGCAGAGTAGCACTCTGCCAATTGTGCTAAAGCCCAGCCCATTGAAGAGTTTAAGAGCTGTTTAATCAATAAATGTTATTTTCCAAGATCTCAAAGAAATGTCAGAACCAGACAAGACATGACCCTGTGCTCTTGGAGAATCAAATTGAACCCAGTGGTTCTGCCAGCTTCTCAGAGGCCAAACAAACTCAGTCATAGGGCCCTTATCAGAGCCAAGTCACCTCCAGGCAGAGCCAAGATAAACCCAGTGGAATCTGCATGGAGTTGTTGTCTACCCAGACCACACAGAGCTGTAAACTCTTCCCTACAGGACCCCAGAAACATCTGTTACAGCGACCTGGGCAGTCACTTAAGGGCAGCCCCAGTCACAGTCAGGTCTTCTGCCTTTCTCTGCTTACACTGCTCTGTCCTGGGAAATGCAGCTCTCGGGGGCTGAACAGTAGCTGCAGGTCAGAATCTGAGGTCACTTTGGATCCAGGAAAGGATAAGATTGAAAATCAGTGGGTATATGGAGTAAGGAAAGGATATTCTGAACAGAAAACCAAGGAGACAAATTCTTCACATGTAACTACAAAGGCCAAAGAAAACCATAAATGATCATTTTTTATATGGACTATTTGAAGAAAAATGACAAATGCTAATCTTTCTTCTGCCTCCTGTTTGCCCCAGTTCACTCCAGGCCAAGTGTCCAGCAACCAATCAACAATGAAAGGAACTAGCAAAACCATTCCAGAATCTTAGGAGAAAGAACATTCAGGGAGTGGTGCAATGAGCTAACTTTCCTTTGGTGAAATTCAGAGGCACTTATTGAGAAGCATGTCTCTAGCTCCACCCCACAGAGATTCCATGCGGGCAGCAGAGCTGGGCCCAGGAGTCTGCACCCTACGTGTGCCCATGTGGGATGGGATGCTGTTAACTTGGTGGAAGCACTTCCTGCTGGGGGTGACTCATCTCCCTCACTGCTGACTCTAAAGGGTAATTGTTGGTGTGGGCTGATATTTAAAGTGACTTCATAGCCAGGTGGCAAATCTGAGGATGCTCAGCATAATTGGGGGAGCCTTTGGGTATCCCCAAGTAAGCCCTCAGGCATATGAAATCAGGAAAGCAAAGGTCATAGCAGCTGCAGAAAAGCCAAAGGACAGAGCTAACCTGAGGCAAAACCAGAGCCACTGATGGTACCAAATTTAGAGCTCCTTTCTTTCTGTCAAACTGCTTCCTTCTTGCAACTTCACATGCTGGATTTTCAGACTAATAGCAGCCTGAAGGGACCCAGAGACAAGATTATATCATCCCACCCTCAGATTAGGAAATAGGAGGAAAGGAAGGCAGGAGAGTGTAAGATATATTCTAGAAAGATTTTTTTAAGCCTAATGGCAGTCTTAGAAAATTGCATCCATGTCAGTGAGTGATTTGCTTTAAAACTGGCTGCATAAACTGATGTAGAAAGACATTCACAACAGATTTTAAATCGGGAGGTGTGTTAGACTTAATTGCACACTGACAGTGATTCCACTATTGCACTGACATACTTACACCTTTGTGCACACACACACACACACGTTGTTGTTGTTATTAGGTGCTGTCAAGTCAGGTCCAACTCTTAGCAACCCTATGCACAACAGAATGGAACAGTCCCCAACACTGTGCCATAACCAGTACTATGTAAGCAATTCTCTGCTATTCATAGCGTTTTTAATGGCTGATTGTTTTGGGATTGCTTCAGAAGTGGGATGCCAGGTCCTTCTCCCATTTGTGCAGTGCTGGGGATTGAATCCAGGGCCTCAGAGAGTACAGAGAAGCACTCTACAAACTGAGCTGCACCCCAGCCCTGCAAACACACATATACATCCAGAAAAGTTCTCACAGCAATAGTTTCAAGAGGATGGAGTTTAGGGTCATTTATTTGCTCTAGCTAATTTTCTTCTAACAAATGTGCTCCACTTGTATCATAATTAATTTTTTACATAAATAGAAGCATGTGCAGTCTTTATTCTCTGGTTTGTGCACTGAGTAAGGCTCCATTTGTCTGAGACATTGTGGACTGAGGATGAAAACCATGAAGGAAGCTCAGTCTCATCCCTGCCCAGCCAGAAGCCTGCGTGTGCTGGAGTTCTGAGCCCTGTGGAGTGACTAATGTCACAAGGGTAACAAGGCATGACTCAGAAGGACAAAGAAAGTAGCATCCCTGTGCTCACGACAGGAAATTGCCACAGGCCTCTTCCTCGGTTTTTCAGGCCTGCGTGAGACAGTTGGGGGTCACCAGCTTCTTGCTTCATTCCCCCATTTTGATGTATGAAGCAGGGGTGAGCAAGAAGGCAGTGGTTTGTGGGGAAACATCCCTGACTGGAGAGTGTTGTAACCACAGTAAAAGTTCACTGAGGCTGGCCAGTGTTTGGTAGTCAAAACAAAGAGCAGTGATCTGAAATATGGCAGGAGGAGGAGGCTCTGGGATTCAGTGTCTTTGGAGCATGTGAGGTCTGTTACATTCCAATTCATATCACCTGTCACCTTGAATAGTGCCAGGTCACGCTGTTCAATAAATATTTGCTGAACACCAGAGCTGCCGAAGAGGTGACTTCAGTTGAGTTGCGTACCTGAAGTGCTCATCTCCTCTGCCCCATAATTGGCTGATGGCTATTCAGCCTTCTCCCGAATGCTTCTGGAGGCATGCTACTCCCTACGTCATGGGGAAAGGACTTGCAATTTTGGACAAGTGTCTCTGTTAGAAAGATCTTGTTATATTTAGAAGTGTGGTCCTTCCACCTGAGTATGCAACAGGATCAGTCGGTTTAGGATAGACCCAAGGGTTTGCTTTTCTGACAAGTTCTCAGAGAATCTGAATTGTTTTTAATATAAAGATGTAAAGGGCTGGGGATGAAACTCAGTGGTGGAACACTTCCCCAGTATGCTCAAGGCCCTAGGTTCAAGTCCCAGCATAACAAAAAGGAAGGAAGGAAGGAAGGAAGGAAGGAAGGAAGGAAGGAAGGAAGGAAATGAAGAAAGAAAGAAAGAAAGAAAGAAAGAAAGAAAGAAAGAAAGAAGAAAGTTGGCTTTCTCTTTTGTGACTCTCTCTTGAGAAGCCCATACCTGGCTCTTGGGTATGTTCAACACTCTCTCTCTCTCTCTCTCCCTCCCTCCCTCTCTCTCTCTCCCTTGCCCCTCTCTTTCTCTCTGCCCACATTTACAGCTAAATTAAAATCTTTTTCTTAATAAATTCCAATTCTGCTTACACACACACACACACACACACACACACACACACACACACACACAAGATCTACCTTTATGTACTCTAACACCACCCCCTGAAAACTGCTGGTTTTCAAACCCTGTCTTTTGCTGGCCATTTTCTTCTACTTTTATGTCATTCTAAAATCCTGTGGGGAAAATGCAGTAAGTCAGAAAACAACACACACACACACACACACACACACACACGTGCTGCCCCTGCCCCTACTCCTGCCTTTGACCCTCTGAACTACACAGGACAAATTCTTCCCTGTGTGTGTGGCCCCGCATCTTCTTAGGGCTGCTGTGGCTGAGCTCTTACAAAATGAAGGAACCAGGCTGTGGCCTAAAGAGAACACCAAAGTCCCAGCCCACCGGGAGGTGTGGGCAGAGCTCAGGGCCAGGTTGGCAATCCTGCTGCTGCCCTGATTTCCTCTCGCTGAGGTCGAGGAGGGGGTGGGGGTGGGGTTGGCCATCACAGCTCCTGATCTACACTACAACTCTGTGTTTTCTGAAGCTTCAGGTTGGAGTGGTGGTTATGGGTGGAGCAATGGATATCTTCTAGAAGAATCTGATGGCTGGCCACAGAGACCTGAGCCTAGACCTGGGGACAGTCCCGTGGCCCCTGGGTGTGTTGGACATGTCTGTGCCCCCCAAGTGTACCCTCTTCCTCCTGGCCTGAGGCCACAGCACCCCCTGATGTGGAGGTTGGGCTAGGGCACTAATGCCCCAAAAGAGCAGCTTGGGCCCTGGACTCATCCTGGAAAGGGACAATCTGGGGACAACCTGCATGCTTTCAGGAGTCCCTGAAACACACCCAGGGTGCTTCTTTCTCTGTCTGACTCTCCTTGTCCCTCCTGATCTCTGGGACTCCCTCCTAAACGACCGGCACCCAAGTCCCATTCCAGTAAATGTTTACTAAGTGAATGGATGACCAGGGAAGCAGCCCACTTAACCCACTTTCTTCCAGTGCCTGCCCTCCAGGAGCAGGACTTTCCATGGAGCCAGGGCCGCTGGGCTGCAGGCTGTTGGGTTCAGGACCTGACCCCTATACCGATGCTCACTTGCACAGGACTCAAGCTCTGCGGCTCTACCTCCACCTCACAGGAGCTTACTAATCTGACCTCGACTCTAAACCATGCATTGCTGCTGCCCTGCTGATCAACCAGGATCATTTTGGAGCAGGGGCAGGCTCCATTTCTAACCTCACCTCACCGCCCCGCTCCTTCCCAGTTCCCTGCAAGGGGGTCCAGAGTAGCGGCTTCTCTCCCACGAGTCAGATGGAGAGGACTGACTTCCACCAGGTCATCCCACCCACCTAAGCCCTCTTTGCAGATTGTACTTCCCATAGAGAAGCAGGTCCTCTACACAAGGGTTTTCTGTATGTGACACTTTTCTCGATCTGTGGGAATCCTATTTAAAGTCTAGAAAGTCTGAAGGGAGACGTGAAAAACAGAAACCTGTGTGGCTGACATCATACTGGGCAGCAACGTTGGGCTAGAGTGGGAGTTTCAACGGCCCAGCCAATGTGCCCTCCTGCGCCCCCAGCAGGCCCACAAAACCAGCCAAGGGACTGTACCGCTGAGCCAGGGGACCTTCACAACACTGAGATCCTAGTGTGCCAATCTCAGGGAGTGGGCTCCTGAGAGACAATGGGCCTTCTGCTGAGCCTAACAGAAAACATTTCAATCTGCTGTGTCAGGAAGTCTGTGAAGCACAGGGGCTGCCCCACAGGAACATGGCAAAATACAGGCTGAGGAAACTTCACAGATGTTTGAGGGATCTCAGGGAACTTGGGGGCACATCTATGAGGGAGGGAGGCCTCAGAAGGGTTGGAGGAAGAAGAGCCCCTGAAACTCACCTTGAAGAGTGGGTGGGGTTGGGACCACCTGGAGAGAGGGCAGAGTGTAGTCAAGGCTCGAGAATGGACAGCAAGTGGCGGGAGAGGCCTCCAAGTCAATCGTCAGGGCTATAGGATGGATGGGGGTGGTGCTCACCTCTCCCTGCCACTCTGGTATGACCTCCCACCTTCAGGACCTCCAAGATGAGGGGGACAAAGCCACCTGCTTCTTGACAGGGTGCAAGAGCATGTTCCATCAAGAAGTGCAGAAGCTGCAGCTGTTTCCTCCTCATTGAGTGAAACTCTGCCTTCTCCAGGCCCCAGGGAGGACAGAGGCTGCCCAGAAGCCGGCCTTGCTTTGCTCTGGCAGACATACCTGGGCCATGTTGTTCAGGAAAAGAACATCCATCCCTCTCTCTCTCTCAATATCTCCCTCTCTCTCTCTCTCTCTCTCTCTCTCTCTCTCTCTCTCTCTCTCTCTCTCCCCTCTCTCTCTCTGTCATGCACACATACCCTGGGAACCCTGCATCTGGCCTTATTTTTGCAGCAACCCCTGAGAAGTCTTAGAGAATTGATCCCTGCTTCTTAAGCCCTGGGCAGAGGAGAGGCCTCTCTGTGCTGGGATCTTCCCAAGAGAGGAGCCCGACTGGGGAGCCTGGCACTGGAGGTCTCCACCTGCAGCTCCTGGATTCACGTAGACCACACCCTCTGGGCTCTGGGCCTGTTGGAACCCCTGTGGCCAGCATTCTGCTGAGTGCCAGTCCACCTTCAGGACTGAAGATACATGGCCCTGTGAAGCAGGTGCCAGCCACCATCATGAAAGCTGTCTGCCCACACCCCTGCTGGCTGAGGCCCTCCTTCCATTTGATCCAAGAACTGCCCTCACCTCCCCTTGGGTGGGAAGCCACATTGCCTAAGCATGGACAGGTGGGCTGCTTGGGTGTTTGCACACATCCAGGGGCTAAGGTGTAGCTGTGGCCAGGACTTGTCTGCTCCTTAATCTGTGACTCTCTCTCTTATCTCTGCTACAAAGGAAACCACCCCAAACCTCCTGGCTTCAAGCAGGAGTCATCACAACTTTCCATTAGATGGATGGGTTGGCCATGTAGATCTGCTTCCCTCGGGGCTGCCTGTGGGTCATAAGGGGCTCACCGAGGTGGAACACCCCAGATGACGTGGTCAGAGTGACGGTGTCACAGGGGACAGGCTGGGCTCCACTAGGACTGCCCTGGCAGGATCATCTCAGAGCCCTCTGTTTTCATAGTATGGCAGCCTCCCACTCCCAGAGCACAAGCAAAGAACCCATTGGACCTTCCAAAGGCTCAGACCCAGCACTGACTGTCACTTCCACCATGTTGGGTTGTGGCACTCAACCCAACCCCAAGAACCCTAAACCCCAGAAACCATCTTTGATCTTTTTCTTGTCAGTGCCTCCCTTCCAAAGCACCACCTAGTTTCCATTAGAGGAGACCACAGTGAAGACAGTGTGGGCAGCAGAGGCAGACAATGTTATCAGGGGCCTGCTTGTCCAGAGGGACTACGAAAATACTAGGAAGAGACCATTTCTCATCCTGACTGCTGAACAATTGCATTACAGTTTTATTGTATTCCTGAAGACTCTGAAGAGGGCTTTAATCTTTGGCAAACATCTCATTATCCCCCCATTGCCCCCAATGATGAATCCTCTTATCAGAAGCACTTGTATCAGGGGACACTGGGCTTTTCCACTGTGTCATGCTTTGACATAGCAGCTACATGTCCCCTTAGCAAGAGGTTGTGGCGGGTGCAGGGAGAACTATCCAATGAGCTGGGTGGTGGCCCAGCCTTACGTGGACCTGAAATCACTCAGCCAGCACCAGCTAAAAGCAGCAAGGCTTCATCAGAAGCATGGACCCTGTGTCATGGGAATCATCCTGACGTCTATTCCTCGTCCCACGGAAAAATGAACTGTATGAGTGGTCCCTGCCTCCCTCCCCAAGCACAGTGCCCTGTGGCTGTGACTAAACCCTTCAGCATTTAGCTTTTGGGACTATGTCTTGGCTTATAAGTATTAATCATGTGCCTTGTAAATAATGGTTGACCCAATTTTTGTTTTCAATTGGGAATAAACTTTTTAAGCATTTGGAACATATCAACAAAAACAATATAATAGTCTTCAGTGGATGCAAAATTACTATTTAGGAAAAAAAGGAAAAGGAACATATACTTGGAACTTAGCTTTGGAGCAGTTCTGGAATCTGTCTTTGGATTTCCACATGGGAAGAAGCCAAATCCTGCAGCTTAAGGCTCTGAAGAATGTAGTGGGTTGGTCACGGAAGAGCTGGACACTTTTACCAGAACTGCCATACTTGACAGAATTTTCCTCTAAAGATATCTCTGAAGATGGCATCCTAACTTCAAGCTAGAAGAAGAAAAATCATGGATAGCCAGCCACACTGCCATTCTATATTGTGGTATACTTTTCATTTGCCCATAGATGGAAAATGTCTTCTATGTCAAGCATTTTTTTTTTCAGTACTAGAGATCTGAATCCAGGCCCTTATACATACTTAGCAAATGCTCCAGACTAAGACAGACTAAGGAGAAGGACCCAGCTGTCCATTCTAGATATCAGTGAGCCAGCATGGACTGGTACTGGCCATTTTGAATCAGATAATCATATAGTCTACAATGCAGAAAACAACAACCTAAAGAGAAATGGGATTGCATTCATTATCAAAAAAGACATCTCAAGATCTGTCCTTGTTGGGGATTCCAAAAAGCACCCCTTAATTAGGGTCTCTCTGACCAGCCCGAGGGACTGACCTCTGGATGACCCCAGGCCACATTCCACTCACTCTTTTGTCCTCCTTCCCATCGAGTGACCAAAGATGGCCCCTGACCAGAAAGACCCTGTCCTAACAACCTAGACCCTGATTAGTCATCCCAAGCCCCCTGGTTGGCTCCTAAAGGAATCCATATGATTGGACCCCTACACACCTTATCCACCAATCCAAACTGTACCCCAAAATCACCCTAATTGAATAACTGTCACCCTGATTGGCTGCTCCCAGTACACACCCCCTTCCAGGAGCCTATATAAACAGGCTCCTGGACCCCACCTTCACATTTTCACTGTTCTCCACTTGCTGTCCAGACCCCGTCACCTTGATCCAATACTCCGCAATCCTGAGGCCGACTACAATCAAGCCAGCAAGTCAAGCCCAGGGGACCCGAAGCACCAAAGGCTACTAGCAAGGCACAAAGCACCCTCCAATTCCTCCCAACCTTGGGAAGGCAAAGGGTAGAGAAGGTGAGCTGTGAGAGTCAAGACCAGTGGACTTTCAGTGTCTTCCAGATACCATCTGAGATGTAGCCTTGCTAGCTGCAACACCATCAAGCCAGCAGCATAGAATGAGCTGCCACTTGTAAAGGGCTGGTTGTTGGTTGTCCCTCCTTGAGGGAGCAACCCAATAAACTTTCCTGTTCCTGTTTTTTCATAGAAGGTCTCCTGAGGTCCTTCTTTGGTGCCTCCAGCCATTCCATCATCCTGGTCCTGAGGGTTCCTGACACCCATCTGGTGTCAGGGCAAGGCTCTGTCCTTAGCCAGGCCTGAGCTGAACCCCAACATGTCCTGAAGCACAATGCTGACAATGATAGAATAAAATCCATAAGCCTACAAGGAAGGCCAGTTAACCTCACTATTATTCAAATTTACACACCCATGACTAAGGCCACAAGTGGAGAAAAGGAAGATTTTTGCCAACTTCTGTAGTCTGAAACAGATCGAACATGCAATCAGGATGCACTGATAATTACTAGTGACTGGAATGCAAAAGTTGGAAACAAAGAAGAAGGCTCAGTAGTTGGAAAATATTCCCTTAGTGACAAAAAAAAAAAAAAAAAAAAAAAAGATGGTGGAGATCACATGATAGAATTTTGTCAGGCTAACAACCTTTTCATTGCAAATACATTTTTTCACCAACATAAATGGCAAAATACACATGGAATTCACCAGATGCAACGTACAGGAACCAAACTGACTACATTTGTGGAAAAAGATGATGGAAAAGCTCAATATAAAAAGTCAGAACAAGACCAAGTGTTGAATGCAGATCAGACCATGAACTGCTTATATACAGGTTCAAACTGAAACTGAAGAAAATTAGAACATGTGTATGACAGCCAAGGTGTGATCTTAAGTATATAACACCTGAATTCAGAGACTATCTCAAGAAAAGATTTGATGCATTAAACATTAATGATTGAAGACCAGACAAGCTGTAGCATGACATCAAAGGCATCATTCATGAGGAAAGCAAAAGGTTATTAAAAAGACAGGAAAAAAAAGAAAAGATGAAATTACATGTCAAAAGAAACTCTGAAACTTGTCCTTGAATGTCAAGCAGCTAAAGTAAAAGGAAGACATGATGAAGTTTAAAGAACTAAACAGAAGATTTCAAAGGACAGCTAGAGAAGACAAAATCAAATATTATAATGACATGTGCAAAGAGCTACATGAGACAAAACCAAAACCAAAATGGAAGAACTCACTCTGTTTTCCCTAAGCTTAAAGAATTGAAGAAAAAATTCAAGCCTCAAGTGGTAATAGTGAAGGATTCTATAGGGAAAACATTAAAAGACATAGGAAACATCAAAAGAAGATGGAAGGAGTACACATGGTCATTATACCAAAAAGAATTGGTGGATGACCAACCATTTCAAGAAGTTGTATATGATCAGGAACCAATGGTACTATGGGAAGTAAATGGAAGCTGCCTTGAAGGCATTACCAAAATGCAAGGCTCCAGGAATTGATGGAATACCAATTGAGATGTTTCAACAAACAGATGCAGCACTGGAGGTGCTCACTTATTTATGTCAAGAGATATGGAAAACAGCTCCCTGGCCAACTGACTGGAAGAGATCCATATCTGTGCCTGCTCTCAAAAAATGGGATCCAACTGAATGCCAAAACTATTGAACAATATTATAAATTTCTCACGTATGTAAAATTTTGTTAATGATCATTCAAAAGCGACTGCAGCAGTATATTAATAAGGAACTGCCAGAAAATCAACCCAGATTCAGAAGAGAGCATGGAACCAGGGACATCATTGCTAATGTCAAATGGATATTAGCTGAAATCAGAGAATACTAGAAAGATATCTATCTATGTTTTTTGACTATGCAAAGGTAGTTGACTTTGTGGAGCACAACAAATTTTAGATAACATTGCAAAGAATGGGAATTCCAGAGCACCTAATTGTATTTATGAGGAATCTATACATGAACTAGGAGATAGTCATTCAAATAGAATGAGGAAACACTGCCTGGCTTAAAGTCAGGAAAGTTGTGTGTCAGGGCTGTATCCTTTTACCGTGCCTCTTCACTCCGTATGCTGAGCAAATCATCTGAGAAGCTAGATATTATGAAGAAGAACATGGCATCATAACTGGAGACTCATTAACAACCTGTATTATGCAGATGACAAAACTGTGCTTGCTGAGAGTGAAGACGATTTGAAACATTTACTGATGAAAATCAAAGAACATAGCCTTCAGTATGGATTGTGCCTCGACATCAACAACAAAAAAAGTCCTTACAACTGGGTCGATAAGCAACTTCATGATAAGTGGAGAAAAGATAGAGGTTGTCTAAGATTTTGCTTCACTTGGTTGTACAATCAGTAACCACAGAAGCAGCAGTCAAGAAATCAAAAGATGAATTGCATTGGGAAAAGCTGTTGCAAAAGACGTCTTTAAAGTGTTGAAAAGTAAAGATGTCACATTGAAGACGAAGATGTGACTGATTCATGCCATTGTATTTTCAGTTGCATCATATGGTTGTGAAAGCTGGACATTGAATAAGGGAAACAGGAGAAGAATTGATGCTTTTGGATTATGGTGCTGAAGACAAATATTGAATATGCCCTGTACTACCAAAAGAACCAACAGATCCATCCTAGAAGAAGTGCAACCTGTGTGCTCCTTGGAAGCAAGGATGGTTCAACTGTGTCTTACATAGTTTGGACATGTTATCAGGAAGAACCAGTCCCTGGACAAGGCCATCATATTTGAGAGAGTGGCAGGTCAATAACAAAAAGGAAGACCTTCAACTAGATGGATTGACATAGTGTCTACAATACTGTGCTTAAACATAAAAATGATTGTGTGTATGGCACAGTGTCAGGGAGTGTTTTGTGCTATTGTACATAGGGTCCATATGAGTTGGACCTGACTCGATGGCACTTAACAACAACAAGCTACCACTGGGCCACACTCCCTGTCCCTTTTTTATTTGTTACCTCGAGACAGGGTCTTGCTAAATTACACAGCCTGTCTCTAGCCTTGAACTCACAATCCTCCTGCCTCTAACTCCAAAGTCACTTGGATTACAGTTGTACACCTCTGCACTGGCTTTTGTGTTAATCTTGAAAGTTACATTAGAGTTAGAATCCGATTAAAATGATCATGGATGACCTAAAGAATCACAATGATAACCCAACCACTTCCTAGAAATGGTTTATCTTTTTCTTTTAAAGTGGTGGAAAGTAAATGAACAATGTTGACCCACTTTTACCTGGTGCTTCAGCGGGCACCATAGGTTGCAGCATGAAGGGTGCCAAACCAGGTTCAAGGTGAAGGCAGCGGCCACCCAGCTGACTGCAATGGCCCTTTTCCTATGGAGCCAGCCTGGTGTTAGCAGGACCCTTCTCTTGTTCTCTCATAACAGTAAGAGGAGAAAAAGGCAACTCCCTCTCCACGCCTGCATTCCACCCATTCCCGTTAATGTCAGAAACCTGCAAAGGCCCACAGTGGCTGAGGTGAGTTGTGAGGGAGCCTCCCTTCCACCCAGGGTCTGACAAAGGAAGGTGAGCAATTCTCTCATCAAAGGACAAAATTACAACAATTTAAAGATCTTAATTGACTTTATTTTTTATTCTACAATCAGGCAACACTTCGTTCCCTAGTATAGATAAGTGTCCTGGTGGGCCAAGCAGAGGAGGTTGATTTTATAGCCAAAGAGATGCTGAAGAAAGCAGAAACAAAACAAAAAGTCACTTGTCTTATGAGATAAAGACGGGTAGAGAGAATGATAGGAAAATCGCTGACTAGTGAACATCAGGCTATTTTAGGTCACTTCTGCGCAGTGATTAAGGCAGACGGACTTCATCTAATTCTGATCACTTGAAAGGTCAGATGAACAACTTCATTTCAGCTTAGTGACCTGGGGCCTCAATGTGTGCGCTTCGTGTTCATTTTTATCCTGGCTTGTTAGAGTCCTGTGCAGGAGCTGGGTCTAAACCGATGGCCTCCTGTGATTTTTATAACACCCCAACACAAGGTAGACAGAACTGAGTGCTGCATGTTCAGGAAAAGGGTCTTCAAAAAAAGTCCTCCAAGAAAAGAGCTTCACCCTCCACAGGAAGCCCCCATTCCTGGGTCTCCGTGCCCACAGAAACAGAAGCCACTTGTGCGGATAGCCGCCCACGGTCCACTGTCTAGCTAGAGGAAGACGAGTCAGCTGGGTCCCATCCCTGGGTTCTCTGAGGATTTCATCAAACCACATGGCGAGATCTCTTGGTCACTGCAGGCTGGGGGGTGCTGGGTATAGCAGTGTCTTTTGGGCCATTTCGCCAGTCACCCTGACCCCGGCTTGTTGTCTGTCTTTTCAGTCAGGCCCAGCTTGGTGGGGGTTGTAGCAGTCTCAAGTCTGTCATTATCCAGCCACTGAAGGTGTCAGATCTGGTCGTCTTGACATTGGCAAAGCCATTTCCAAACCATCTTGGCCTGGGTGTGATTAAGACACAAAGCCTAGGCCCCATCATTGGACATGACAGCAGTGGGCCAGCCTACAGGTCCCCCTAACACTGTCCCACATATCAGTGGCCAATGGTCTCCCCAGAGCCTTGGTCCCAGGGAGCCCTGCTGGTGACGAAAGACACAATGGGGCTTCTCTGTACCCACTCTCCTTTCTCCAGCAGAGCCCAGCCTTAGTCCCAGGGCAGCCCGCCGGGGAGTAAACAGGACAGGATTCCGTCTACCACATAAGAATGCCCGGAGCTGGGTGGTGCTCGGGCAGCAGGAAGGTGCCAGGGTGAGGCCAGGCCACTCAGCAGGGGGAGCAGAACTGCCTGGAGCTACCCGGCAACCAGAGGCAAGAGTCATGAGGGAGGACAGGGGCTTTGCGGGCAGCTTTACATGGTGTCCAGCACAGGTAGAGAGCATCTCACAACTGCCCCCATCTCCCAGGGCTAAATCGCCCAGACTGCATCCCTATGAACAGTTCTTCAACACCCCACCAATTTTCCTGCAGGTCTCAGTCCACAAACTGCTGGAGTTCAAGATTCTTAAAAGCAAAGCTTGCCTATGACTGTGACCTTGTGGATAACATGTCTAGTTAAATGAAAAGCTGTTAATGACCATGTCTTGTTTAGCATCTTTTCTTGCTGTCTGGTCTCCAGTGCAGAGGGAAGTGTAACTCTTTGTAATGGGACTGGTTTGCTTTCTCAGCTAGCAAATGAATAAAAGCCAAGTAATGTGTGGCATTGTTGTTAGGTGCCATGGAGTCAGTATCTGACTCATAGTGACCCTCATAGGGTTTTCAATGGCTGACTGTTTCGGGATTGCCTTGGGAGTGGATTGCCAGTCCCTTCTCCCATTTTTGCGGTGCTGGGAATTGAACTCAGGACCTCAGAGACTGCAGCGCAGTGCTCTACCCCTGGCAATCCACTCCCAAGGCAATCCTGAAGCACTTAGCCATTGAAAACCCTGAGGGTCGCTATGAGTCGGATACCGACTCGACGGCACACAACAACA
Organism: Pedetes capensis; assembly: GCA_007922755.1. Taxonomy (NCBI): domain Eukaryota; kingdom Metazoa; phylum Chordata; class Mammalia; order Rodentia; family Pedetidae; genus Pedetes; species Pedetes capensis. Next base: position 15,578 of record VMDO01000634.1, on the reverse strand, counting down.
ACAACAACAACAATGTGTGGCATTTCACCTTTCCCCCAGGCTACCAGGGAACTCAGAAGTGAACTATATATTTGCCTTACTCCTTAGATTTTTATCTCCTTCTCTTTCAGCATGGAGTATATATTTTTGACCTTTATCTTTTCCTCATCTTACTCTCTCCTTCTTTTATGACAACTTGTCTTGGCTCTTTTTAGAAAATAGAAGGGAACACAAGTTGTATTGGAGGAGTGTTTTAAACAACCCACCCCTTAAAAGTCTGTCTCATATGGCTAGGGGTGTGGTTTAATGGTAGAGCACTTGGCTAGCATGTGTGAAGCCCTGGGTTTGATCTTCAGCACCAAGGGGGGGGGGGGGAAGAAGCTGTTTCATGTCTGTTATTTAATTTTTCTCCAAGTGCCATAAAATTCCCCCATGTCTCCTGAGTCCTCTGGGGGCTGAACAATGCTCCCATAGTCATTCTCAGGCTAACACAGCTAGCTAACACACCGAGCTCTGCTTCTCTGGAAACTGCCAGCTCATACCAGGTAATCCTCTGTAGTCCTGCCAGCTGGACCAACTGCCAACCAGAACAACTGGACCCTCCAGGGACTGCAAGCTGGTCTCTTGCTCCAACATGTGTCGTGATGAGGCAGCAAGTCACAACAGGGCATCCCAGTGCATCTGGAAAGGGACTGAGAAACGCTGTCTGCAGAGATTCTGTTCTTGCTCCCGGTTCCTGTCCTCCCCTCTCAGGGACCTCAGACTGCAGTCTGAGTGCCAGACCTTCCGAGCTCTCCCTCCAGATGCCCTCACCCACAGCTGTGCTTTGTACTCCCAGGCGATCCATAAATACAGTAGCCCACCCTCATCCAGAGCTTCAGCTGCCAAGAACACTAAATGGAAAGTTTTAGAAATATACAGCTCATAAATTCTAAATAACTTTCAGGGGATCACATTGTTATAATTATTTCATTTTACTATTAGTTATGCTATTAGTCTCTTATCGTGCCTAATTTATAAGTTAAGCTTGATAGGCATGTATACACAGGAAAAAATTAGTCTACAAAGGGTTTGGTACAATCCATTGTTTCGGGCATCTGGTGGGGAAGCTTGGAATGTGTCCTCGCAGATAAGGGGCACGACTGTGTTTGCCAAATGGATGTGTCCATGTGGGTAAATTATTGAATTCTTCAAGCCTTGATTTCGACCAAATGGAGGGATTTACGTTCAGCTTCCTCCCGGTATTGTCAAGGGGATTAAAGGGGATTCAGAGACAGCTGCCTGGTGGTGGATGGTGGGCGCAGCACTGGGAAGGGTGTGTGGCTGTTATCTTTGTTACTCATGGTCAGAACCATCGGGCTTGTGTCCTCACTGACTCAAGGCACCTTCACTTCTAGCAATGTGCCCAGGTCCTCACTCAGGCGAGAAGGCCGAGGGAGGGAAGCCCTGCAAGATCTCCCTGCCCTCTGACATGTCCCTGGCTCCCTCTACACTCGGGACGGAAGTGCAGGGGCAGAGGGCAGCCAAAAGGCCTCATGCCACCATGCGCCTTCACGACACCCCAAACTAGTCATTCCAAGGCTTGCCTGGCCTCCACACGTTGTAACCAGTGGTGGGTCCCTCCAGTAACCCCTCAACAGAGGCAATGCAGCAGGAGGGCAAAGCCCCTGTCCGACCCCATCTCCAGCTGTGTCTCTCCGGAGAGGAGGCCAGCTGTGGTCAGTGGCCAGCAGACATGGAAGCGATTGTGAAAAACTCATGCTGTGTTGCTGCCAGCATGTCAGGATGAGTACGTGGAAGTGGTATCCAAATGCTTGAGACAAGTACATCACACAGATGTCCAAAACTCTGCCCTTGGCAATATTTGTGTTTTAATGAAGAATTATAGCCTTAAAAATAGAAGGCATGTCTTCCTCATGCCATTTTTCTGCATTGCTTCTTTTGGGTGTCAGAGGCTGGAAGCTATTAAGCTGTTGTCTCCTTCACAGTGACTGGAGCCTGTGTGGGGTGATTTATGACTCCGGGGCTTTGCCCTGGCACATCGGTTCTGTGTCTGCCGCGTGCTGGCCAGCAATACTAGCATCTCTGTATGTGGCAGGGCTTCCCACAGGCAGGCAGCCTTGCAAGCCTCAGGCTTCTTGTGCCCCATTTCTCACCCGCCTCTCCCCGCAGCACATCTCCCTGCACTTCGCATCTAGCGCTAAACCAAATACTGAGGGCAAAGGTGGAGGAAGGGGCTCAGTCTGATACTTCCCTTTTTGGTCTGAAGTCTTTAATGCCTGGAGCAAACAGGAAGGGGGTGGACGCCTTGTTTGGAGAGGGGAAATGCGGAGGAAATGTGGGCCAGAGGGTGGAGCAGAGCGCTGGAAAGGGAAGCCCAGAGGGAGGTCTCTGGACCAGGGAGAAGCTGCTGGAACCAGGCAGGGAGGCCTGGCTGCTGCAGGCAGGGCGGGAGAGAACCGCTCCCGGGACTGTTTGCCAAGGACAATTTACAGTCCCCATTGTTCACCTTTCCTCTGGACAATCAGGCAAGAAACAGGAGCCAGGGATCCTCGTCTGTCTCGTCCTTGGTTTGCCACCCCTGGCACCCTGGCTCCCGGCTGCCCTGCAGCTGTTCTCACCACAGACCCCTGGAGATAGGGGCATCCAGTCTGCACCGGTCTCCCCTGTTGCTGATGTGGCCCTCACAGGGCTCTTGCGGCTGTCCTCAGTGGGTGGAAAAGGTATTTCTTTTTACCATTCACTGCTGCAACTGGTTCGCTGTGAGATTTCAAACCCAGAGGAAGCTTGTTTCCTTTGCCTGGATAGGATTGTTTTGAAGGTAGCTGGAATATGATGCCTTTGTCAGGGAGGAGGTAATAAATGGAAGAAAACTGGACTTTAATCCATCTGCAGAATAGACAAGGATGTTCCCTAGATGCGTGAACACATTTACATGGCGTGGCAAATAATCTCAGCTGTTTCCTTGAAAGCATATTCCTGCGAGAAATATAAACATGTATTTTGTAAGCATATAATATAAACTAATACACTATAAACCTATATGTGTATGTGTGTATTTATATGCACACATTGTTGCTGGGGTCCATCCCAGGGCATTGTGCAGGCTAAACACAAGCTTTGCCTTTGAGCAACATCCCAGCCCCTCTGAGGTACTTTTCTGCATTGTACATGGGTATGTGTAACCCACATATAAATTGGAGCTTCTTGTGGCCCAGCGTACACACAGTCAGAGAAGCACAGCCCCAAAGCACAAAGTAGGAAAGGTTACGTGTGGTTTTCACTCAAGGGCATAGCATGTTGCTAAAGGGGATTGGGTTTATAAACCACACCAGCACTTACTAAAATTCTTGTTACTCAATTCTCTTGTTCTTCCAAAGCTCTGTTGCCTTTCACTTGAAATGGCAAAAAGTCCCACTGCTTCCAGCCTTCAGGCCTTTCCCACTTAACCCCCGTCTGCATTCTATCAGCATTTCACACAGACTTTGAATTTCCTTCCCTCTCAGCACAATACCCAAATTCTTCAAAACAGAAGAGTGTTTGAGGGCCAGTCCAAGAGGTAAGAATTTCCTCCCCTCTCTGTCCTCCCACATACCCAGTTTGGCCTTCACCTCTCACAGTTTCCCATCCCCAATCTGACTGGTCAACACCAAGCCCTCAAGGAGCTTGGTTGAGGGATGAGGTGACCTGTGACCTGTGGAATCCTCTTTGTAGGGCATAGGGTTGGGAACTAAAGAGCAAGGAAAGAGATTTGAAAATCTTATTTTTCAGATGAATAAATCACATTGTCATCACACTTCCCCAGCTGACCCCTGTAGACTTCTGCAAGGAAAAGTGCATGGTGATGCGTGCCAGCAGGGTGACTGCCCTCACAGCCAAAGCCCAAGAGACGTGCACAGAGATCTTTCTGTTCTCCTGGAGAGAGCGCCACCCCTGCCCCCATGACACCTCTGAGGCTCTCCGGAGCTGCCCAAGCCTCATGCTTTCTCATCAGCCTTGGCGGTGTGGGCAAGGCAGGGACCCTACCTGCCTACAAAACAGGCTGTGCCACCCCCAGTCTCCTCACGGTGGTCAACCGCACAGTGCTGCAGCTGCACTTTGACAGGTGGGAGAGGATAGGAGGGGATGAAGCCAACTGAGTGCCCAGGTGGCCTGGGAGGCACAAGGAGCCCCACCAGCTCTCTGACCCTGGGCTGAAATCCACCGAGGCTCCAGACCCCATGACTGGTTCTTCGCAGACCAGGGCTTCCACTGTGAAGGCTTCAGGGGTCCCCAGGGGTACAAAGAGTGACTGGGCAATGTCAGCCTGCTTGAGCACCCCTGGCCTGTGAGTGTGAGATCTCGTTGTGCAAATGTGAGGTGTGGGAGCACATCATTGGCCTTGGAGAGGGTTGCAGCCTTTCTAAGCCCCAAATAGAGCCAATGGCAGCTGCCCTGGCTCCGTCCCCAGTACCTCTCATGGACATCTCATGGGCATTTCACCCCAGTGAAATCTGTGTGTCCTCAACCCTGCCTGGAGCCTGCTTGCTCACCATGCATCAGTCAGCTTCTGGTTACTGTAGAAAACATGGAAGAGGATCTGCTCAAAGAGAAAAGAGCAAACGTTTGTGCTGCCTCATCTTGGAGGCTTTAGTCCACGGTCAGTCATCCCACTGGCCTGTTGCTTTGGGCCTGTGGCAGCCTGTCGTGGCAGGAAGCATATGGCAGAGCAAAGCTGTGTCCTTCCTAGCCAGGGAGGAAAGAGAGGAAGAGGAGGGAGTGGAAGCCCCACGGCCTCTTTCAAGGGCACGCCCAGTAGCCAGGGGCCCCACCTCTTCAAACTTACACCACCTCCCCCAGTGCCACTCTGGCTACCAAGCTTCTGATGACACCCAGCCCGTCTCTGGCAGGTGTCTTCCTGGGCTAAGGCCATAGAAGTGTGGCCTGCAAGTGTCCAGCCTTTGAAGGACATTCCAGATCCAAACTGCAGCACTATCATCATCCTAGGGACCTGTCGCTAGGCTGGTGTACAGCAGACTCCTAATACATATTGTGTTCAGTGACCAGATAAACTCCAAAAAATTGGCACCTCTGACGTGGCTCCCCTGTCCTCAAGGACTTCATGCTCAATTTGCAGGAAGCCAAGTGACCATATGACATTACTAGGAATTGGTGCTGGAAATTATAAGAAGAGTCAGAAAAGGACACATGTGGCTGCAGATGTGTGGCATAGGATGATAGGGGCAGCTCCGCAGCAGAAAGGGTGTTAACATATGCTTCCCATGTGGACCTGATTCCTCTGCAGGGAGAAGTGAGGTCAGGATACTACCTCCAAAGGGACAGTTTGTGCAGAGGTGTCCGCCTGGGGATGAGCAAGGCCCAAACCAGGGGCAGCTATGCCCTAGTAAAACGGAACCAGGAGGAAAGGGGGCTCGAGAGCTATGGGTGGTTGCCGAGAGCAAGGCCTGGCAGAAAAAAAAACCACGTTAGCCAGGTTCCCAGTTAAAATGACAGTCTTTATTTTCTACTGGTTATCCACTGTTGTTGGGTAGGAAACAACATTGCTCTTAGGGGATTGGGCAGGGAAATGCCCATGGGAGCGAATTTGGGAGCCAACCAGAGACATAGCAGAGCCAACCAACCAGCAAGGGAATGGAAATTTGAAAGGTCCAATCACAGCTGTCGTCAGGCAGAGTTCTGGAAGGATCATATCAGGGATGCCAAGGAAGCCCAGGCCCTATATATATCTCCCGAGCCAGACCCCACATGCAGGCTCCCCTGCCCTCTCTCTCCCAGGACCCTCCTCTGTGTGTTCAAAGGCTCTATTCCTCCCCCTCTAATCCTTGCTCCTCCTCCCATTCACTATTCCTAGTTATTTTTCTCAGTGTTCAAAATTAAATCTTCATTGTTGTTTACATTGTGTGGCTTTTTGAACTCAATTCTTGACCTGAAAACGAAGAACTCAGAATCGAGGACACACCACACTGGGACCAAGGAAGACCCCAGGATGCTGTCTATAACATTAGCATTGCACACTCAGGAGGGCAGCATCTGAGCAGTACCCCAGCCCCGGAGCAGCCAGCACCCCCGAGTCCTCTCTGTCTTTGCACCTTTGTGTGTGTGCGCGCATCAAGTCTGTGATTTAGAATATGTGGATCATCATTCTCTCCCACCAGGCAGTGCGCTGCGCTGGGGGCGGGCCTCAGCATTTGGGCTTCCAAAGGCCTGGCATGGTGCCCCAGGTGTCCTAAGACTCCAGATGACTCTGTCAACCTGTAAGAGGAATCTTCTGGCCTGCTGCCCTCCTACAGCCACCACAGACATGGGCAGCGGGGCAGGGTGAGGAGGGCACTCTGCCATGAGCCTCAGGGTCCACCAGGCTAACCGCCCCCCCAAAGACCCATAGTGCACAGGGACCTGGCAAGCACCAGACAGAAGGGCCAGGACAAAGCCTGGACTGATGACAGACGCAGTTGCAGAGAGGGGAACCAGACTCCCATCTCCTAGGGTCCTGCCGAGGGAACCCCTCCTGGGGAGGAAGCCCCTTCTGTGAACCGTCCTTGGTGACAGCCATCCCAGCTTGGCTCTGACCAGAACCCTGCTTCTCAGTGGCCCTGAGAGGCTGAAATGGGGGAGATCAGAGCAGTGAGGAAGCTGACTGCACCCTCTGCTGGCCAGCGTGAACTGCACACTTCCGCTCCAGGCCCCACTGGCCAACCTTCCCCTCCCAAGGCCAGGAAGGAGCCCTCTGAGGAGGACAGGAGGCAGCAGGGCTCCATGGACCCAGTTTGGGGGGCAGCCCATTTCAGGTAGGTGTCCTCCTCACCAAGGCCAGGAAGAGCAGCCGACAACACCCGGCCATGGAGGCACAGCTTACCGGGTGCTGCAAACAGAACCTGGATGCACATGTCTCTTCATTTAACTTCGGAATTGCCTTTGTGCCCATTTACAAGCCTCAGAGGGAAAACCACATTGATCCTTTGTGGCCATAGCTGCCCTTGTCCTTAGCAGCCTCACCCAGCTAGTGCCTTCCCTTCTCCATGTAATTTGGCACACAATTATATTTAGCCATTTCCAACAAGTAGATCCAGGCTTCCAAGATAACAACTGAGTCTCTGTGAGGGCAGTCAGCAGACAAAGCCACAAATCTGAAAGAATCTCAAACAGAGCCTCAGAAGCATGGTGTGGGCAGGATCTGCATTCGAAGAGCTGCCTCAAGCTGGGCACGGCGGCGCACGCTTATAATCCCAGCAACTTGGGAAGCCGAGGCAGGAGGATCATGAGTTCAAGTCCAGAGGCAGTTTGAGCAACTTAGCAAGACCCTGTCTCAAAATGAAAAATTAAAAAAACAGGGGTGCTGGGGTGCAGCTCAGTGGTAGAGCATGTGAGAGGCCCTGGGTTCAAATCCGCAGTACTGAAAAAAAGAAAGGAAAAGAAAGAAAGAGAGAGAGAGAGAGAAAGAGAGAAAAAAAGAAAAAAGAAAGAAAGAAAAGAAAGAGATAGAGAAAGAAAGAAAGAAAGAAAGAAAGAAAGAAAGAAAGAGGAAGGGAGGGAGGGAGGAGGGAGAGAGGAAGGAAAGAAAGAAGAGAAAGGGAGGGAAAAGAAAAGAAAAGAAACAAGAAGGAGAACGGAAAGGAAAAGAATGGAAGGAAGAGCTGCGGTAGCCCGGCAGCTCTGAGAGGCCAGTGGAGACCCTCATACAGCCCCAGGCCAGTGGCCCCAGGTAGGACACGTACAGACGTGCATGACTAACCCCCATCAGCTGAGCAGCCCCCTAGGTGTTAGGATGGGTCCCTGAAATGACAGGCCACTGGGGACCAGATGAACCCGCAGCGGCTCTCAGAGGCTGGCAAGGCCCCCAGCAAGCGTCTTCTCACTGGGCCTATCATGTGGATCTAGTCTTCGCTCAACCAAGATTGGTGGCCCTGTCAGACCTGGCCATTCCCTCTGGAGGGAACACCCTTCTTCCAGGTGGATATGACATGAGAGGGGAACAGGAAAACCAAAGAGGAAGCCCCACTATAGCCTGGGGGAGGACCGTTGGCCCTAGGAGTGACCAGGACAGTCCCCACAGACATGACAGGATCCCGGGAATCATGCTGTAGTGGCAAATTCGTTCTTCTTCCCCATAGAGCCACACATCTTACCCTCGTCTGCATGCCAGAATCACCTGGCAAGCTTTATGTCATGCTGGTGCCTGAGTCTCACTCCTACAGAACCCTATGCCCAGGCCTGGTTTGAGAACCTCTGCCAGGGGAAATGTTCGAATCTCTTCTAACCCAGGCTGGGTGACACCTGGATGCGGAGAAGTCACAGCAGAGACAGGAAAGCTGCAGGAGGAGCTGTGGTGTGTGCAGAGCCCCCGTGGGGTCCACCTGCACACTCCTCTCAATTGCACAGAATTCCCAATGTCCTCAGTCCTTCCTCTGGTTTTCTGGAGCCTGTGGTGGCAGAGCAGCAAAGAGCGGGAGAGGAAATCTAGACCAGCCTGTCCCCAGTCCATCCCGGGGAAACAGTTTGGCCACTGGTAAGGCTGAGCTCTGTGTGCAGCTAAGCTGCAGCTCACACCTCTCCAATACCATGCTGGGAATGAGCTGGCTTCTGCCTGTCACAGGGAGCACTTTGCTGTACACAAATGTGTCCTATGCTAGGATCCTCATTCTGGCAGGGGGAAAAAGGGCTGCCTCCTTCCCTGGGCAGTAGTGGCCAGCTGTTGCAGGCAGGGCCAAGGTGGGGACCTGGCTGTTCTGGGTGTTTGCCGCCTTAGCCCACTCTGTCCATTTGGGACGTTTTCCTCTCCATCAGCTATGAGAAAGAGAACACACGTTCCTGAGATATCTGATCAATAAATGTTATTCTGTGATCCATCCTGCTGGCCAGGGTGTGGCTGAGCTTCAGTTCCCTTTTACTCTTTGGAGGGTGGTTTGTCTCTCCCCTGCTCATTTCCTCCTCTTTGCCCATTCCCTTTTCTCTATCCCTTTTGTTTCTTGTCCCCAGGTCTTTGCTTTTCTCTGTGTCTCCCCTTACTATAGTGATTGTCCTCAAAAAGAGGCCCTTAAAAGTTATTTTGCAGTAGGTTATCATTAGCAGGAGATGCAGGGAGCAGGTCTATAGAAGGGATTGCACTTCCAGAGGCCAGTGGCTGGCAGGTCATCCCCTGGCAGCAACAATTACCTTCCCCTCCCCAGCAGCAGATACTTTGGTTCATCTGTGTTTCCCCTGGTAAAAGAATTTATACAAGACACAGAAAGTATAGTATAGAGTATGGTGGTGTTACTGTTGTTGGGTGCTGTCAAGTTGGTATCTAACTCATAGCAACCCTACCTACAACAGGTGAAACATTATTGTTAGTGCTTCTATGCTACACATAGGGTTTTCAATGGCTGATTATATTTTGGGAGTGGGTTGCTGGTTCCTTCTCCCAAGCCTACAGCACCTGGTATTCCAAGGTGGTTTCCCATCCAAGTACTAACCAGGCCCACCCCTGCTTAGCTTCTGAGATCTGATGGGATTGGACACCACAGTAATACAACTGTAGGCATTGTAGACTACAGAATAAGTTTATTAAAGATAGAGAATAATGACATAGATTATAAAGGCAGTACATCTTTAAGAGGTGAAGGTGGGCAGTAGTATAGGGCTGCTCCATTGAGCTAAGGTGGGGTGTAATCTTTATAGTGCAGTTTGGGCCATTAGGGGAAGGATAGAAACCTTCTACCCCTGTGCTAGGAATGGGTTAATGGATTCCCCAGTATCTTCAAGGGCTGGGCTCATAGACCAGGCATTTCAAAAGGTCATAGAAATCCAGGAAGCTACAAGTCTTGATAAGGGAACAGAATTCTCTGAAACAGTGTCCTTTTTGGTTGTTGAGGGTGATGTACATCTCACAGTCTTATCCTTCCTGGATGCATGTAGAAGTGAGGAGTGTTTTTAATTCTCTGTTCCCTTTTAGCAAGCATGCTGTTTGTAAGGGGATTATCTGTCAGGGAAGCACTGACCACCAGACCAAAGCCTTTGTCCCCTTTTGTCCCACAGGAGGCTCATGTTGAAATTTGTGTTATAGGTGGCTGGGAAACACATGACCAGGCTGGGAGGTGGCTGGTTGCAAGGCCTTCTATTTCCCTTCTTCCTGCCTCTTACCCTCTACCGGGTACTACGGTTTCTGTGATGTTAAGAAGAAGAAATGTAACATTTCTCATTAGGACCAAGCTGAGCTGGCCTCAACCAGAAAGAAGAAAAGGTTTTTGAGATTGGAGGCTAGACTGATCCTTCTAAAGGATCACAGGCTGTGCATCATGGTGCTCTAGGCAGAAGCCAGCAGCTCACTGATCTTCCTTGCCTTCTAGCAGCTCTTCTCATTTGTCACCCTAGGCAGAAATGTGGTCTCACAAGCCACCATGCACCTTATACCCCAGTATGAGCATGCTCATTGGCCCTGAAAATACACAGGGAGGCTGCCAACCTCTTGCAGTCCACAGAAAGACATGTTAGAGCTACAGGCAAGGGAATGACTGCTCAGCCTCATGGTAGTGACAGGCAGATAAGAGGATTATGGGTCCTCTAGGAGCCTTTCAGCCTGCAGCTGTACCACTGTGACGTCCAATCTTGACAGATCTTGGAAGCTAAGCAGGGTCAGGCCTGGTTAGTACTTGGATAAGAGACCACCTGGGAACACCAGGTGCTGTAGGCTTGGGAGAAGAACTCAGCAACCCACTCCCAAAAATCAATCTGCCATTGAAAACCCTGTAAATAGCAGAGAAGCACTGACAATAGTGTTTCACCTGTTGTGCACAGGGTTGCTATGAGTCGGACACTGACTTGACAGCACCTAACAACTACAGGAGCCTTTCAAGATAATGGGTGAGAACAAATCAGACTCAAAATAAAGAATTTCACCATTCATAAAACACAGCTATCTACTGTCATCCATGAAAAGCCAATGTGGCTTTGGTCCTGTCTCTTCCCTAGGGATTCCTGGACTAAGTCTAGGATAAACTGTGTGCCTGGAACCCATCACTCAAGAAAAGGGTGACATTCATGTGGGATGTTTATGCCCCAAGGACCAAGATGCCTGATTTAATACATTTCAGAACAATGCCTGTGAGTAGCACTTTACAAATGTGCTTAAACCGCTCAATGTCAGCAGTGGGGAAAGTTCTGCCCATAACCTAAGGATGCCACGCACTATGACTCAAGTGCTCCCTGGATATGTGGGATGCTTCTGGAATTGGAAGCCAACATTCATTCAGGCACTCAGGGTCCAGTGTGTGCCAGGCCAGCACTATTGTGGATGGCAGGGATGGAGACACAGAGAACACAGATAAAGCCCCACACTTATGAGACTTATGATCTATTAGGAGATAGTGACAATCCATAAGCAAACAATATGGAAAGAAGGAGTTCTTTTCCATGGCTGGCATCCAATAGGGTTCTGTGAGAGGGGCTGTGGGGCGCCTACTTAGGCAGGGTGGCCAGGAAAATGGTAACCACTGACATGGGACCTGACCTCATGGTGGGGCCAGCAGCAAAGACCGTGAGCAGGGCTCTGTGGGTGGAGAGGGCAGAGAATTCAAAGACCCCAAGGCAAGGAGCCTGTAGCCATACCACTGTGGCATCCAATCCCATCACATCTCAGAAGCTAAGCAGGGTTGGGCCTGGTTGGTATTTGGATGGGAGACTTCCTGGTAACATCAGGTGCTGTAGGCCTGGGAGAAGGACCCAGCAGCCCACTCCCCAAAAACAATCTGCCATTGAAAACCCTATGAATAGCAGAGAAACACTGACAATCATGTTTTGCCTGTTGCACGTAGGGTCAGGCACAGACTCCGCAGCACCTAACAACAATAACAACAACAAGACAAGGAAGGCCAACCTGGCAAAGAACAGAAAGGAGGTCAGTGTGGCAGAGCAGACCAATGCCAGGGAGAGCCATGGGAGATGCCTGTCTAGCTCTGAGCAGGGGCCAGATGACAGAGTGTCCCTCTTCGGGATGATGATGTGCCAGAGGGACAAGGAGCAACATTTGGGCAGGAGATGACAGTTTTGGAGTTATGTTATAAAAAATATCATGGAGTGTTGGGGATTTTTAAAATTCTATTTCTCAGCTAGTGTCCCTCATAACAGCCTGAGGGGCTGACCCCTAGTTGACCCCAGGGCTCATCTCACTCACTCAAACCAGCCCCTCCCATCGAGTGAGTAAAGATGGCCCCCAGCCAGCTTGACCTGCCCTAACCACCTTGATTTTGATTGGCTCCCCTCACCAATTGCAGGTAATAACTGTCCCCACCTGGCAGGTATGTCAGTTTACCCGCTGTACCTGTCAGGTGTGTACCCTGATTGGCTGAACCCCACCATGTGACCCCTCCAGGACCCTATAAAAGCAGGGCTCCTGGACCCCATCTGCCCCTACCCTGTAGCCCTATTGATCCCAACCTCTCTGACCGTCTCCTGAACCTCATCACCTAGACCAGCGCTCCCTACTCCAGCAAGACCATCTAGCAAGCTGGCGAGATCAAGCCCAGGGGCCCAGAAGAGCCGAAGGCACCTAGCAAGCCACGAAGAGCCTCCCAACTCCTCCCATCCTTGGGAAGGAGGGAGGTAAAGAAGGCGAGCCGCGAGAGTCAAGACCATCAGACCTCCACGGAACACCAGCGGCTGTGGCTGTGCCTTTAAGGCTGAGCTGTACCAGCACTTAGCCTGCAGCATTCCATGCTGCAGGCTTAGAGCCAGCACTTAAAGGGATTGGGCTTTGCTCTATAGGGGCTGCTTGCTCCTTGCTCTCCATCAGGGGAGCACCCCAATAAACCTTACCTATCTTTCTCTAACCATCTGAAGGTCTCCCGAGGTCCTTCTTTCCCGACATCGGCCACATTGTTATGTTGAGGGTTTGGCCCTAACTTTAGCCGGGCTAGAGCTAAAGCCCCAACAATGGAGAATAAATCCTATAAAGGGCCTAATTCCATCTACTTATTCTGACTTCAACATAAAGATGATATTGAATATCAGCCCTGTTTAGTGATGGATGAAGGTCTGTGAAGAATCTGACCACAGAAGGTAAATTTGTGCAGCCACTATGGAAATCAGAATGGAGATTCCTAGAAAAAACTAGAAATAGAACTATTATACGATCCAGCTATACCAATCCTGGGCATATAACCGAAGGAATCAAAGTCAGCAAACAATAGAGACACCTGCTCATCCATGCTTATCATGGTGCTATTCCCAATTGCTAAGTTATGAAATTAGCCTGAGTGTCCATCAATGGATAAAAGGATAAAGAAAGGGTAGTGTATATATACAATGGAGTTTTAGTCAGAAAAGGTGAAATCATGTCATGTGCAGGAAAATGGATGGACTTGGGGACCATCATGTTAAGCAAAATATGTCAGTCTCACCTAGATAAACATTGCATATTTTTCCCATTTATAGAATTTAGTGGGGAAAAGAACATGAAAATAAAAAGAGAACTCTTATGGATGTGGAAGGGGAAAAGAGGGAGGAGAAGGGAAGATAGGAAAGAACAATGGGTTGTGAATAGAATCAAAGTACATTATATGGAACAGGTAAGATGGAAGATTAGAAGCAGCATCCATGTGACATGGTAAAGCAAGAGTCAGAGCAGGAAGGAGTGGACTCTATTCCAAAGAGATAAAGATTAGAAAGGCAGGGAAATCACAAAGGAGTTTTAGGATGGTCTCAGAGTGCACAATGGAGCTGAGCAGCAAGAGGGAGTGAGCAGGATGTCTCTGGCCATGGCTCCCCAGCAGGGGAGAGGAGCCAGAGGCCTCACCCAAAAAATAAGCCAGACCACTGTGGGAGGCAGATTGACAGTCCCAAAGGACAAGCACACAGTCCTGGAAGTCCTTGGGTCCATTTGGGGGATTTGGTGAGACAGTGGCTCTTCCTGACTACGGTCAGCATTGGAGAAGAGGTCCATTTCGCCACACTCCATATCTTGGAGAGCCATGAACAGGTGCCTTTGAGAGAGGGAGCCTATTGCATGAGACTGAGCTACTTTGGAGTCTGAAAACAAAGAACAATGGTGGGTCGGGGAGCCTGGGGGCAACCTACCACAACCGCAGGGTGGGGCACCACAGCAGCTGGCAGTTATGAGAGGGGAAGTTGGGATGTGGACACACTGGGAGGTTCAGGCACAGGAGGCTCAGGCGAGGTGGACAGTAGCGCCGCCCCCAAGGGAGAGAAGATGACTCTGTCTCCTGAGAGGAACTGTGGAGACTGGCAACCCTGAGCTGAGCCCAAATAAGACTGTCTTCAACTGACCCCTACCTCCACCTAACAGACTCCCATGTTAGAGGACACAGAAAGAAGCCACTCCAGTACTTTATCTTTTTTTTTTTTTTCCTGCTGTGCTAAAAATTGAACCCAGGGCTTTGCATGGGGTAAGTGCTGTAGCATTGTGCAGTACCCCCAGACATTTTCTTGTTTACGGGAGGGTGTTTGTTTTTTGAGTCAGACTCTTGTTGAGTTGGGCAGGCTGCCTCTGGCCTAGGGCTTGAGAACTTCCTGCTTCAGCTACTTGAGTCACTGGGATTGTAGGTATGTGCCACAGTGTCTTTCTGTTCTCCTCCTCCTCCTCCTCCTCCTCGCCCTCCTCCCCTTCCTTCATCCTCCTTTTTTTTTTCACTTTTTTTCATTAATTTTGTTTTCCTCATTTCTCTTTTTACAATGTAATATTTACATTTTCTTTTAGTTTTCTTTTTTGTCTTTTGCTGCCTATGTATCTCTTTTTGTTCTATTTCATATACTTGTACTGGGACTGGGGTTTAGCTCAGTTGGTAGAGTGCTGCTCTGTAGTCTCTGAGGCCCTGGGTTTGGTTCAACAGCACCCCAAAAATGGGAGAAGGACATAGCAACCCACTCCCAAAACAATTCCGAAAGAATCAGCCAATGGAAGCCCTATGAGTTGGACATGACTTGATGGCACCTAACAACAACAACAGCAACAATTTTGTTTGTATATATTTTTCTTTATTGTGTAATCAGTATTGTTTTTAATATTTAGTTCTTTTCTCACCCTCTTCCTGACATTCCTTTCCTTTCTGGATCTTCTTTTTTTCTGTATTTTACTTAATCCTCACTACTTCCTTCTCCCCTTTCTTTGTGTTCCCTTTTTTACTTCAGGCAATTACTAATTTTACCTTCACTCTAAATAATTTGTAACTTCATAACTTACTCTATCCTATTGACACCACTTTTTGTTCAGTGGGCATTGGTGGTATGTTGTTGTTGTTGTTAGGTGCTGTCAAGTCGAGTCCGACTCATAGCGACCCTATGTACAGCAGATCGAAACACTTGCCGATTCTGTGCCAGGCAAATGATCTTATTTATGTTTAAGCCCATTGTTGCAGACACTGTGTCAATCCATCTGGTGGAGGGTTTTCCTCTTTTGCGTTGACCTGCCACTCTCCGAAACATGATGTGCTTCTCCAGGGATTGATCTCTCCTGAATACATGTCCGAAATATGTAAGATGCGGTCTGGCCATTCTTGCTTCCAAGGAGCACTCTGGTTGTACTTCTTCTAGGACAGATTTGTTGGTTCTTTTGGCAGTCCATGGTATATTCAATAGATGTCTCCAGCACCATAATTCAAAAGCATCAA
>VMDO01000633.1:122602-266974 GCA_007922755.1 Pedetes capensis | reverse complement strand
CACCCAGCTCAGCTGTAGAAATTTCATACAGTTCCTTTATATATTTTTTGTTTCTCTATTAAGATTTCCTATCTTTTTCAATCATGTGAATATATTTTTCTTTACCTCATTAAGTATGATTATAAAAATGGCTTCAAAGTTCTTATGTGATCATTCTAGCATTGTGTCCATCTTAGAGTTGACTTCTATTGATTGTCATTTCGCTTGAGAATGATCACATTTACCTTATTCTGTGAGTGTTAAGTTATTTTAGATAGCACTGTGGACATTGTGAAGGTATATTATGGGAGGCTATATTTGTTTCTATTCCTCCAAAGAGTGTTGATGTAGTTATTTTAGAAGTCAATGAACTTGGTAGACTCAAACTTCAAACTCTCAGTTGCCTGAAGTGGACAGTAGCTCAAATATCAGTTCAGCTTTGCTACCATTAACTGAAAGCTGCTTTGAGTCTGCCTTGCACATGTTAGTATTATATTATATATAATATTATTATATTATAATATTATAATATAATAATAATAATAATAATATTATTATTATAGATATGTTAGATAAATATGTAGAAATATAGATAGGTTCACATGAGTTAATATACATGCATACATACATTCCTAGTTCTGTCTACTGAGAAGACTTAGAATCAGCAATATCACAATAGTAATGTACACCCAAGTGGTCAGATCTTTGTTTCTAAAATATCATTCTCTAATAAAAAAAAGGACTCCTTGGATGGGGCATAGAAAATATATAAGAAATTTAAACTGTCTTATAGTAGCAGAAAACTAAAAACAAAATTATGAGGGCAAATCAAAAGGCATGTGCCACTCTGAAAGTGTTCCCAATTGAATTATATCCCAAAGAATAAAGTCCATATTAATATGCATAAATGATTTAATAAATAAATAGGGCAGATGGGAGAGCTCTTTCTTTATAAGAATTCCAACTAATACATTTATAACAAATGAGGGAAATAGAAGATTCCCACTATAAAATTGTATTAGTCAGGTGGTATGTTGCTGTGACAGGGAGACTGACAGACACAAACTTATGGAGGTTTATTTGGGGCTCACAGTGAGAAGATTAGTTCATAATGGCAGTGGGAAAGGTGTGACGGAAGCATGCATGAGGGCCCATGGCAAACAATCTCACATCTCTGTGATTAGGAAGCAGAGAGAGGGCTTACCAGAGCCAGGGATATGGGTAAAAACCTCCAAAGGTCTGCCCTTCAGTGAGTCATGTCCGCCAACCTAGATCTCACCTCCCAAGGTTCCATAACATCCCAGGACAGCACCACCAGCTAGAGACCCAATGTTCAACACATGACATTTGGGGGATATTTAGATACAAACCATATCATTCATCACCAGAACAATTGCTCTGGGCAGGATTTGGCAACAAATGCTAAAATTAGTGAGCAAAAGTTTAAGGAAAAACAGAGAGATATCTTCAAAATATCTTCCTCAAAGTATTTACTAATTACTATGGTTGACTACATTCCCAAATTCTCTGATGTGCCTCTTTCCAGGAGGTAGATCTTAATTTACTTGCTTTGAATGTGGGATAGACTTAGAAACTCTCTTCTAACAGTAAAAACAGAAAAATATTAACCTTATAGTGGATAAACTTGACAGGGACCACCTTAACCAATAGATCAATGTTAATATCATCAGTAACAAGACATGTTGACATCACGTGCTCACTGAAGAGAATGACCTGTCATTTCGGCGGTCTTCTTCCCCAAAGCCTATAATCTTGAACTAATCTTGAAAAAGCATTAGACAAACCCAAACTGAGGAACATTCTATAAAATATCAAGCCAGGACTCCTAAAAAGTGTCATGGTCATGAAAGGCAAGAAAAGACCCGGGAACTGTCACAGTTTTGAGGTGACTAACATAAGCATGAAGACTAATACAACGTGGATTGGGTCCTGGAACAGAATAAGGGCATTAATACAAAAGCTTGGAAAATCCAAATAAAGTCTTTAACAAAATTTGTACCAGTGTTAATTCAATGTTGGATGGGATTGGTTATAATATTAACCAATGTTAACCTCTTGCTTTGGATCATTGTACCCTCATAATGTAAGTCATTAGTATAAAGGGAACTGGATAAAGGGTATACAGAAACTCTCTGTACCATCAACTCTTCTTTAAATATAAATTATTTCAAAACAAAAAATTTAATGCCAGGAGCAGTGGCGCATGCCTGTAATCCCAGCGGCTCAGGAGGCAGAGGCAGGGGGATCGCAAGTTCAAGACTAGAGGCAATCTGCGTAATTTAGCAAGACCCTGTCTCAAAAAAGTAAAATAAATAAATATATGTATATATATATATATATATGGGCTGGGGTTCAGCTCAGTGGTCCAGCACTTGCAAAAGCATGCAAGCATGAAGCCCTGGGTTCAACCCCCAGTATGGCAAAAATAAAATAAATAAAAAATTTTAAAAGTTGTTGATTCAGTTTCCACTCCTACCAAGAGTAGATAAGGACGCCCATCTCTCTATATTCTCACCAACACTAAGAATTGTTAGGCTCCATCTTTGTCAGTTTAATAGGTGAAATGATGTCTGGCTATTTTGATTCCTAACTCATTCATTGAAGAAAACCGAACATCTTTTTGTGTGCACTTTATCCATTTGTATTTATCCATTTTTTGTGAGAGCTACTTATTCAATATGTTAATCCTTTCATGATAATTATTATTATTCCCATTTAACAGCTGAGAAATGGAGGCTCAGTATGGTCAGGAAACTAACCCTCAAGTTTCCCACTAGTAAGTAATGGAGTGAGCTTGAGCCCAGTTCTGCTCTACTCCAAAGCCCACGCACTGTCCAACACCCAGGGTAAGTTAGGATTCTGACATGTGGTATACACCTCTTCATTCTACTTCCTCCTGAGATGAACAGTAACCAAGTGACAGAGGCCCCAGTGCATTTGACTTAAGATGAGGAGATGGGCTGTAAAAGTGATTACCAATATCACACAAGGATAGAGAGCTAGAACCCCGAACCTATGTCTGTTGTCTCCCAGCCCAGTGCTTTTTCCATCAAACCATGTGGCCTTCCATGGTACAGGTCAGGGCTGTCATACATCTGTTCTCACATGCTCAGTTATGGAAATTCTTAGCTTTGATATTCCCAACCTCTTATTCCCCAGTCAGGCACCTAATAGGATTGAAGCAAATCAACAAGGCTCGTATTTACTTTGCTTTTCCACAATAAACATTATCTTCTGTTTTATATCAAGTGTTGGATACAAAGTTTTAACAAATACCTTAATTAGATCTTGAATGTATAAGCAGATAGATGCGACAGCTTCCTTCCCTCCCCTGGATGTACTCCTTGTGATGACAACTCAAGGTCACCTGGTGTGAAAGAGTCTCCATCTCCAACTTGCTGGCATCCTTGGCCATTTCTGTTTGCTTTTCATGTTGAGTCTGGATTTTGTATTTGTCTTTGTGTTGACTGTGGCCCACCTTCCCTCTAAGATGTGAAACTCCTTGAGCATCAGGATAGAGTTATTCCATGCAAAGGGCTTAGTAGGGAGCTTTTAACACCAACTGTGTGTTCAAATCAGACATAACAAGAATTATAATAGCCTCCATTTATTGTACACAAAATGTACGCCAGACACTCTTCAGTACTTTATGTACAATTTGTCCTTTAGTGCTCCAAATAATATCATCAATTCCGTTTTACAGATGAGATATTCAGCACAGAGAAGTAGAGTAATTGGTCCAAGGTCACCTGACTGGTAATTGGAGCCAGGAATTGGACCCAGAGAGTCTGGCTTCACAGCCCACGCTTTCTAGCTATTATACTTGGTCTGTGGGAGTCTTTATTAAATTATTGCTTGAAGAAATTAAGAAACCTCATTAGAAGAATACTTTGAATCATCAAAAACAAGAACCATAAATATTGGAGGAAGATAGGTTTAGATAATTCTTTCAGAGGCAGTGCTATCCATATAGCTTTGTTTCTCAAACTTAAGTCATCCTCCAGCCACCTCCTCAGTGTCTGCTATGTTGTGTTTCTGACATAACCTGTATTCTTAGTCACTTAATATCTTTTAGATCGACTCAATTGTTTTTGCTTAAGCAAATTATTTAAAAAGGAAAGTGACCTCATGTCACTATTATAAATGGAAAAGCAGTATCATTTACTTTAAGTAAATGGTAACCTAAAAATAAATACCATAGAAACAAAAACAATGTCAATAAATTACAGTTAGATGCTGTGGCCTGCCAAAGGCACTGTGACTGAGTAAGTCCAGGTCCCTCTTTGCTAAATCAGGGGAGACTCAGCGAGCCTTATGAGAAGTGCTCTTGACAGACCAACAACAAAGGCACCCAGAACTGTGAGAAAACTGAAAAACAACAAAGGCTTCTCTGTAATTTAAGATTGCTTTGTAAATTGCCATCAAGTTGGATCCAACTTATAGTGACCCTAAGTACAGCAGAACAAAACACTACCCAACTCTGTGTCATGCACATGATCTTTCTATGTTTGAGCCCATTGTTGCAGCCACTATGTTTCTTCACATTTTGAGTTGTGCCTCACCAGCAAAAGGAGATCCCAGGGGCTTTACTCCATTCCTGTCATTAAGGTTGACTCTGTTTTGAGGACGCAACTCTTCCACAATCATTTCTTGAATGCCTTCCAGCCTGGGGGGCTCATTTTATGGCACTATATTTGACAGTAATTCTCTGCTTATTCATAGGGTTTTCAATGGCTAATTCTTTTAGGAATGGGCTGCTGGGTCTAGAACAGAATAAGGACATTAATACAAAAGCTCAATTTGGGTTTGTCTAATGCTTTTTCAAGATTAGTTCAAGATTATAGGCTTTGGGGAAGAAGACTTCTGAAATGACAGCAGCTTCTCCCTAGTCTGTCTTAGTCTGGAAGCTCAGATGAAACCTGTCCACCATGGGTGGCTCTGCTAATATCTGAAATACTGGTGGTATAGCTTTTAGCATCACAGCAACATGCAAATCCACACAGCATGATGACAAGCTGACAGACTAAGGAGAATTTAGGATGAGGGAACACAAACTCCAAAGGAACAGAGGTTTAAACACAATAGACACTTATTTCTTCGTCATGTAAGTCCCATGCTGGATAGACCAGGGCTGGTCTGACATCTCATAATGTTGTGAAGACCTTCTATCAGGGCAGTTTACAAGGCTACTTCAAGGCCCAAGAGGGCTGCTCCAACACCAGCCATCATGTTGATTTTCCAGAGAGTAGTAAATAGGAAAAGGGAAGCAAAGGGAATATCTTTTCTATTTAAAATCTTTTTCTCACCTTTGCTTACATTCCAATCCATTAGAGCTTAGTCACATGCTGGGAACGCAGGAAATGGAGCCTTTATATTAGGCAGCCAAGTCCCTAGATTTTAAAAAAATAAAAAATAAATATGAAAGGAATTCTATTATACAAAGACATACAAAAGCCAGTCTCAACATGAAGGTACAGACAGAAAGGCCATCCAGTTGGAGATGAAAACTTCCTATCTCAGGTGACCTTGAATTATACTCTGCAGTAAGAGAAGTCAAGAGGAAGAGAAGTAAACGGCACAATGTTGACAACCTCAGAGGTGAGTCACAGACCCTGGTTACCTTCCACCGAGATCACTGATGGAAAAAGGACCCAGCAGCCCATTCCCAAAAAACACTCATTGAAAATCCTGTGAATAACAGAGAAACACTGACAATAGTGTTTCACCTGTTGTATGTAGGGTCTCTGAGTCAGACACCAACTGGATGGCACCTAACAACAAGAACAGATCACTGTCACAGTTTGAATATGAAATCTCTTATATAGCCTCATGTATTGGGGGCTTGGTTGGCAGCCAATGAGCTTTTTGGAAGTGATTGGATCTGAAGGCTCTGACCTATTCAATGGATTAATCCCTTTTTGGAGTCATAATATGATGGCATTATTGGGAGCTGGTAAAGACTAGGAGGTAGGAACTAGTTGGAGGAAGTAGGTCACTAGAGGTATGTTCTGGGGGTATATCTTGACCTGGCCCCTTCCTGTATCTTCCTGTCTCTACTTCCTGGCTGCCATGACATGAACTGCTCTGCCTCTGCCTCATCTTCCCCACCATAATGGACTGACACCTCTGAAATCATAAGGTGGGTAAATAATTCCTCCCTTTAAGATATCCTTCAGTATTTTGGTCACAGGGATGCAAAAAGAACTAACACAATCACGGTAACTAGAGGTAGCCATCCCAGGGTAGAGCAAGGGTCATAGGCTCTTGCAGCAGGAGATAGATTGGGGACCTGGCCCAGAAGTTCCACCTTTTCAAAACCCAAAACACCTTTTAAAAAGTACCATTCTCCCAGGCATAGTGGTTCACAGCTCTAATCCCAGCAACTCAGGAGGCTGATACAGGAGGAACCCAAGTTCAAGGCCAGAGGCAGTCTTGCATAATTTAGTGAGACCCTATCTCAAAATAGAAAAATTAAAAATGGGCTGGTGGTACACTGCAGTGGTAGAGCACTTGCAAAATCGGTGCAAGGCCTTGGGTTCAAACCTCGCAGAAATATAATCCTTGGATTTCCATTATAAGAGTTGCTTGCCAATTGAATTGTATAAACTAAGAATCTCTGAGTATTTCCCACCGGCAGCCATAGCACTATGGTATCCAATCCCATCAGATCTCAGAGGCTAAGTAGGGTTGGGCCTGGTTAGTATTTGGATGAAAGATTGCCTTGGGAACACCAGATACTGTAGGCTTGGGAGAAGGACTTGACAACCCACTCCCAAAAATCAATCTGCCATTGAAACTTGTGCATAGCAGAGAAGCACTGACAATAGTGTTTTGCCTATTGTACATAGGGTTGTTATGAGTCGAACACTGACTCAACAGCACCTAACAACAACAACCACGTATGTTTCCTACGATTTTCGCCTGAGACATATGAGATCTGCTGGTCAGAGTCTGATGAGCCTGCACTGAGCTGACAGATGTTGACATCTGTGCAGCCTTCTCAGACACGTGCAGAGGAAACCTTGTACTTTAGATAGGTTTTTTTGTTGTTGCTTGTTTGTTTTTTGCGGTACTTGGGGAGCTGAACCCAAGGCCTTGTGCATCTTGTGCATACTTATTTTATCTTGAGATGGGGTCTTGCTAAGTTACGCAGGTTGCCTCTGGCCTGGAACTCACAGTCATCCTACCTTTGCCTCCCGAGTCCCTGGGATTACAGGCATGAGCCATCGTGCTCAGCTAATAGAATTTTTAAGACACCAAAACCAGCTGGTGAAGCAGCTCCACTCTTGACATCTTTTCCTATTTCTTCTCATCTCCACCTTCCTTCCAGGTTGGAATGAGCCCATCTTCCCCTCCAGGCTCCTCACTGGTGAGAAAATTGGGTTCAGAAGGCAAAGTGGCTCAGCCAAGGCTACTCAGCTATGGAGGGAGAGTGGGAGGCAGACTGTGTTATGGGTCTCCTGATAGGTAGCCGTTAGCCTTCCCATGTCTACACAATCCCCATTGCTCAGCTTCCAAACTCCAACCAACAGTTGTGACAGCCCAGCATGAGCACTGGCTTGGCACTGTGTGGGGCTGAGGGGAGACAGTTCCCAGACAGAAGTGTTTAGGATGGTCCACACCCAAGGATCACAAGGCCAAGGCCGTGCCAAAATGCCAGAGGCGCCATAAATTAAGCAGCCAAACGTGCCTGGCTTGATATAATTACCCAGCAGGCTGACAGTGTGTGTGACGCTTGCAGGCTTTATGACGGGGCTTCGGCATGAGTCTGGCTTATTACACGATCCCCGACAGCTGATAAGTGAAAAGTGTTATTTTCCTGAAACACCATCTAGATCAAATTCAGGGGCAGACCACCCAGAAAGTAGATGTGACATGTCATACTTGATAGAAGAATAAATTATGTGTTTTTATTCCCAGCCCCTAATGAAATAGCAATTCTCTCAGAAAAAAATGTCCAACCTGTTCTGTGACTCAGGCAGAGAAGCCAGGTGTTAGCTGAGTACTCCCAGCAGCTATGTGACCTTGAGCACCCAGGGGCTCTCAGAGGCTTGAGTCCTCAGCTTCGCAGGCATAAAATGGTAGTTTAGATCCCACATTGGCTTGCCAGGGCTGCCGCAACACAGTACCATGGACTAGGGGGCTTATGCCACAGAAATGTATTGTCTCACGGTTCAGGAGGCCAGAATTCCAAGATCAGGATGCCGGCAGCGCTGGTTCTGCTAAGGACTGTGAGGGGGAACTTGTTCCACGTCTCTCTCCCAGCATCAGGTTGTTTGCTGATAATCTTTGGCATTCTTGGCCAGAAGTTACCTGCAAGCATCATCCCATCTTCTTGCCGTCTTTACATAGCCTCCACCCTGTGCAGTGTCTGGCTCCCAGTTCCCCCTTTGGTATAAAGACACCAGTCGTATTGGCTTGGGGCCCACCAAAGTGTCCTCATCTTAACTGATTGTATTTTCAGTGGCCCATGCAGGTGAATATACTTAGAAGCAGATGGCAAATGGGGTGGGAAGGAGTGTGTGGTCTTTTCAGGGGCCATTGAGCTGGGGCTGTGACACCTCCAAGAGGAAGGAACGTGGAGGTACGAGGTTTTGGGGGTCATCTGGGAGACCCTCGGTAGAGAGCCCACATGGGTTATCTATGTTTCCCTGTAATGTTTGGGATAAAAAGAAGTTCCAGAAGGGTTTTCACAGAGACAAGATCTCTTAATTGATCCACAATCAACCGGAAGAGCCTTTCATTGTTTTCTTGCCCTACAGAAGGGTGTGTACCAAATTTGCTTTAAATGGCATTTGCTTGGCTATCTGGGGAAGGGATTCAGTCTGCGCAAACTTGGGGATCTGATCAGGAGACTCAGTCTGAGTAAACTGGGCCTCGGTCCATTTCTTCCTTCTTCTTTCTTTGCTTTTTCTTTCTTTGCTTCTTTTAGTACTGGAAGGTTGAACCCCAGGACTCAAGCATGCTTTGCAAGTGCTCTGCTACATCCCCAGCCTCTTTTATATCTTTTTATTTTGAGACAGGGTCTCACTAAGGTGCACAGACTGCCTCTGGACTCGAATTCATGATCCTCCTGCCTCCACCTCCCAAGTTGCTGGGATGGCAAATGTGTACCACCATGCCCCACTGGCCTCCGGCCTTTCTAGTTTCACCCCCAGGTGGTCTGGGACTGTGGACAAAGGTTACCATCTCCAGCTGCCGTGAGGGAATAGAATGTGGTCAGTGCAAAGTGGCCCAGCTCTGGATAGGGTGAGGATCACAGACTCCTGAGCTGTGCCTCCTCACGCTTCTGAACTCATGGGCCACCCTCTCCCCTGCCTGTGCTCCCCCAGTCCTATGGCACAGAACTAGAGGAATGCGCCCAAGGTCAGGCAGCAGGGCTGGCCCTTGGTCCCAGCCAACCTGGCTCCAAAACACAATGTTTTCTTGTGTTGGGCCAAAGCTGGTCAGGTCGACCCAGACCTAACACTTGGGTATATGCCGCAGTGTTGAGGAACGGGCTCTGGGAGAGTGGCTCTGCTGGGGCAAGGGTGGAATTCTCCACTGTTGTGCCTGAGCGTTTTCCAACTAAGTGCCAGGAAGAAGGGGGACTGGTGCTGAGGGAACTGGAACCTGGGACAGGTGAGCTTCAGGGAAGAGAGGAATCCTTCATGCTCTCCCCTTGGGAAAGCCTATGTAGTTTTTCTCACTACTTGATTGATTTTATTGGAGAACACATCAAACATACACACAAGCCTAGGAAACCCAGTTTTACCAAATTTAACACAAAGCCTCATTTGCTTTAGATGTTCATTTCTAAGAAATCAGACAACAGAGGTAAATCCCCCTGCCTATCATTCTCACCTTCTCTCCTGAAAAAAATAAATCCACTCACGAATTTGATGCTTATCCTTCCCATTCAGGTTTTTATGGTTTTAATACATACTTATGTGTCTGCTTTAATTTCAACATCCCCTCAAAAACCCACGTTGAAACTTGTCATTGTAACTGCATTGACAGGCAGACCCCTTTAGAGGTGCTTGAGTGATGAAGGAATGGATTAATGCAATTACTGAGGGAGTAGGTTAGTTACTATGAGAGTGGTTCTTAATAAAAAGGTAAGTTCAGCCATTATTGTCTCTGTTACACGAGCTCACTTGCCTTTCTGCCATGTGAGGACCCAGCACAAAGGCCCTTACCAGGTGCAGACCCTCCATCTTGGACTTCCAGCCCTCCAGAACTATGAGACAAATAAATGTTCTTTATTAATTACCCAGTCTATGATATTCCATTATAGCAACAAAGAATAAGCCAAAAGTATCCATACACATTTTATGGCATTCACCTGCATGCTCCAAAATTTTGTACCAATGATATCCTACCAGAAATTTCTTCAGCAACTTATTTTTCCCACTCAACATTATGTCTTTGATGTATATCCATGTTGACAAATATGGCTACAGTGCATTCATTTTGGCTGCTCTATGAATGGACTACAGTTTTAAAATTTATTTCCTGGTTGTTTCCTATTTTTATGTTGAAGATGATCCTACAAGAAGATTCTTTGACTAACATGATCCTTGTTCCCCTCAACAGCATAGACCCAGGACTGGGATGCCTGGGCATAGGGTGGGAATATCTTCGACTCTTCTGGCTGCTGTCAAATGACTCTCAAAAGTGGTTTCCACTGAGTTATGTAGCCACCTTACAAATGTGAACTCATCATATCCATAACAACCGTTGGGGTTCTCAGACCTTTTAAAATTTTTTGCCAAGTTAATGGATGTGAAATGGCATATCGTTGGGGTTTTAATTTACATTTTCCCTTTTCAGCAGTAAGGTTAAACATCCTTTCATGGTTTTATTTGGTTGTTTTGTTGTTGTTGTTTGTTTGTTTGTTTTTTGCAGTACTGGGAAGCTGAGCCCTGGGCCTCACACATGCTTTACAAATGCTCTACCACTGAGCTACACTTTCAGCCCCTTTTTAAATTTTTTATTTTGAGACAGGGTCTTGCTATGTTATGCAACTGCCTCTGGCTTTGAACTCGAGATCCTCCTGCCTCCCCATTTGGAGTGGCTGGGATTACAGGCGTGTGCTGCGACTCCAGTTTCATGGCCTTATTTGAATGGCCTGTCTTTAGTATCTATCTCCCCTACAGAGATCCAAGGGGAAGTACAGATTAGCCACAAATTGAATCCTTATCCAGGGCTCAGGAATCCCTAAAATTTTCCTAACCCCTGGGAAAGAAATTCAGTTACCTGAATGATCTGAAGGAGGGTTGACTCATGGAATCTGAAGAGAGTGACACTGAATGGTTGGACTCAGCACAGCACCCTTAGTAGTGACCTACGGTGGGCACTGCAAAGCTGGAGCTATGTGGCAACCCTCTATTCTGGAGGAGCCTTCTGGAAAGAATGTGAGTGGGGGAAATTATGGGATGGCATGACTGCTGCCCTCTTGAGCAGAAGCCATGGGAAATTCTGTGCTACAGATTTTAATTCTATTAAAATATAACAGACAATGCAAAAATTAAGTGCCCAGATCAATGCATTTCCACAAAGTAAGTGTATTTGTGCAACCACTACACAAATC
Source organism: Pedetes capensis (assembly GCA_007922755.1). NCBI lineage: Eukaryota > Metazoa > Chordata > Mammalia > Rodentia > Pedetidae > Pedetes > Pedetes capensis. Next base: position 255,402 of record VMDO01000633.1, on the reverse strand, counting down.
TAAAACAGAACATCACAATCACCCCAAAATTCCCCTCTTACCCCTTCCCAGTCACTACTCATCTCCTTAAAGACAAGATCAAGTATTTTTTTTTTTAATACACTGTTTGGTCTGTTGGAGGATAATATAGCAGAAATTCTCCAGACTTCCTTTGACTCTTGCTAGGAAGACACCTAAGTCTTAGGTCATCAAATGACCTAAGGTATGTGCACCCAAACAATAGCAGAGTCTTACATGCCCCTTTCCTGGCCAGGTTTGGCTTCCTGGGTAGTGTCAGGTCAGGTGTTTGGGTGAGAATGGAGCCCTGGGCTGGGGAGTGGCACAGAGCAGTGATGATTCTCAGTAAAACACTCTGATATTTTAATCCACAACATGGACTTACTGGTGTGTAGGGGGCTGAGTGCCAGCTGAGGTTGCAATGCAAGAGAGAGAAGCAAATTCACAGAGTGTCTTCTGCAGAGCAGGCAAGACAAGTGGCTTAGCATGCCTGCGGGGAACAGAGAGGAATACTACAGTATTTGGAAAGTATTTTGGTGGAAGAGTTCACGCCACACGTGATGGAGTGGATGAGGGTGAGGGAAGTCTCCCACGCAGCTCTGGGCGCTGCATGGAAGAGAAGCAGAGTGAGGGAGGCAATCTGAGCTCTGTTCTGGACATGTACTGCTTGAGACGCCTCTGACCCCAGCATGTGGAAATGTCAAGGCGAGAAGTAGAAATAGGATTTGGGAGCCAAAGGAAAAGTCTGGATAGAAGATTTAAATCTGGGAATTATTGGCCTGTGTAGGGCATTTAAGGCTGCAAGAGCAAATGGGGTTTCTACAGAAAGAGAATAAAAAAGGACCTAATAGTAGCTGTTAAGTAGTCCATAGTTAGCTGGGCATGGCAGTACACACCTATAATCCCAGCACTCAGCATGCTGAGGATCATGAGTTCAGGGCAGCCTGGGCTATAGAGTGAGAACCTATCTCAAAAATATACCCCCCAAAAATCCATAAGTATGTTAATGATATTGAGGCTGTTTTTAATCTTTAAGCTAAATGTACTGAAATATTTGCATATAAAAATGTGAGATGTGGAATTTGCTTAAAAAATCCATAAGGGGAAGGTACAAAGACATGATTATTATTAATATTTAGGCCATAAATTAGAAATTGTTGAAGATGGATAATGAGCACATAGGAATTCACTATACTGTTCTATTGTTGTATATGTTTAAAAGTTTTCAAACTAAAAAGGTGTAAAGGAAAAGTAGGTCAAGACATGGCGCCTGATGACCTCCAGCACCTAGAGGTCAGATGGAGGAGAGGAGAAACCCTGCAAAGGAAACTGAGAAGTAGCCTGAGGGGCAGGGACAGAGGACAATCAGGAAGGTGGGGTCCCTGCAGCTAACAAGAGAGAGGAACTGGAGAAGGAACAAGAGGACACTGGCCCGTGAGGGACTCAGAGGTCAGGTGAGATGGACACATCACTGCTCCTGATGGATTTAGCAACATCCAGGTCATGGGCCAGCAGACTGAGGAAGCAGGCGCAGTGTCAGAAGGCATAAAGGGAGAGAGAAAGGATGCGTAGACCCCTCTGCTGACAAGCTTGGCTGGGAAGGACCGTAGAAGAAGGAGTGGAGGAAGGCTTCTTCACGGTGTGGGAGATGGAGGATTTTGACCCAGGCAAGAGGGAGAATTCAAGATGCAAGAGAGGTAGGCAGCTAACCTGGGGTGAGGCTGAGAGCCAGTCATCCTCCACTGGTACAGGAGGGAAGCAGAGGCAGGGAGGGAGGCAATCTGGAAGGCTTGGATGTGGGCCCAGCTGATGGCTTGCTGCAGCTACTTGCAGCGTGACGCTTGGTCATCAGATGCCCATGAGAGGAGGGCACACAGGAGACTTGGCGGGAATGAAGGAGGCTTGAAATAGTTATGGAGAATGGGAGGATGAGCTTGTTAAAGAAATCCAGAGTGCCAGGCCCTCGCCTGGCCACTACTGTATGAATGCATATTTTAATCCTGCTTCCAAACTCGAAAGTCATGACTGTTAACTCATGCAGCAGGGAGGGCCAAATGAGGACACTGTGAAGTAAAGGATTTTGGGAATCAAGTGGGAAGTCCCAGGGACACCAAAGAGAGAGGACCACCTCCATCAGAGCCAGAGGGCACCTCTGAGCAGGACTCAAGACAATGCCCCAGGAGTGAGGAATGTCCCTGAGCTTGGCAAAGGCTGTGTGAGAAATGCTGTCGTTCCGTGGTGAAGAAATTAGAGGATAATGCCACCAACGAGAACAGACTTAGTAGTTCAGTGATTTATTTTCTGTTTATTTTACAAATAAACATTTTTGTCATATTCTCTTTTTCCATAAACTGTGTATTTATACAATATGGCAGCAGAAATAAAAAAGGTAGGTAACATTTTTGTTAACTATTGATATATATCTTTTGCTTTTTCTTGATTGCTTAAGAAAATTCATCTTAGCCAAGTGTGATGGGACATCCCAGCACTCAGGAGGCTGAGGCAGGAGGACCCTGATTTCAAGGTCAGCCAAGGCTACATAGTGAGACCCTGTCTTTAAAAAAGAAAAAAAAAAGGAAAGAAGGAAGAAGAAAAGAAGGAAAGAAGGAAAAAAGGAAGAGAGGAAAAAGAAAGAAAGAAAAGAAACTTACTCTTGGCTTCCATATTCTTCTTTACCTCTCCCTTTAAAGGCTGAAGTACCCCGTGACTGGCCGTCCCTTCCCCAAGCTGGCATTGCCCAGAGAAAGCACAGGGTCATCACATGAGCATAAAAACAGCCAGGCCCTGTGTCTGCACAGGGCCCTGAGCTCCTGAAGCCTTGTCTTCAGCCTCAGCTAATCTGAGCCCTACGCTAAGCTCCTGCTCCATCAGATTGACAAACGGGGTGGTGTTTTTCAAAATATTTTCTTTTCAATCCCTGTCTAACAGATGAAGAAGCAGGGGCCAAGGAGATGTGATTTGCAAACACTACCCAGCTTGTGAAAGGCAGAGTTTCCACTGATTCCGCATCTCTGGCTCATAGGTCAGAGCTCCAGGAGTCCACGGCTGGGGTCCCAGGTCCAGGAGCAGGGTGGGGTGTGAGGATGTCCAGTGGTGGCAGGCAGGACCTCAAGAGGCTAGCTTGCTCAAGAGCACACAGCAATTCCTTGCATGCCCCCTCCTCGCATTGTGCATTGTTAGTAGGCACACTGAGGTATGAACAGGAAGTCCCTTCCTCCTACAAAGACAGTGGCCTCTCTCAGGGCAGAAAACTGTGAAAAGCGCCCTCTCTGCCAGAGAACACCAGGGCCTTGCCAAGTTGGGTCAGTGCTTAGAGGAGCTCCAGACCAGAATAGAACTTGGCTTTGAGCGAGGCCTGAGCAAAGAGCCAAAGAAAACAATAGAGGGACCCCCGCCCCCAAGTAGCCAGTTCCCCGCCCTCAGCCCCTCACCCCTGCAGACTGACGGAGGGACTGACGGTGATCAGTTCTGGCGACTCGCTCCTCCCCAGGGAACAGCCTTTGGAGGAAGCGCCGAGGAGTGTAGGGGAGGAGCTTTGTATGGATGAACCTCGGGGACGTCCTGGTCTCCAGGAAGGGAAAACAGAGCCAGGAGGAAAAGCACAACAGTTGGCAACAGTGACAGTCCCCAGGGTATGTGGGCACATGGTGAGTGACTTGAAGGAAGCCCAGCAAGGGGAAGAAGTGAGTCCCCTAGCCATGCTGAATGGGGCACCTCCTCCAGGCTGGCACCAGGGACATGGGCCTAACCCAGCCCGTCTGCACACAAAATCGTGCAGCCAACTGGCCTGAGGTGGTGGCCCCTTCACATCCCTAGGTGTGAGTGCGTACATGTGGGTGAAACTATTTTATTTTATTATTTTATTTTATTTTTGTGGTATTGGAAGGGCTGAACCCAAGGCCTCACACATACGTTGCTCTCCCACCGGGCTGTACCTGCAGCCCCCTATTTATTTATTTATTTATTTATTTATTTATTTATTTATTTTGAGTCAAGTTCTCTCTAAATTACATGGGGTGCCCCTGGCCTCAAACTCACTATCTTCCTATTTCTGCCTCCCAAATCCCTGGGATTGCAGGTATGCTGCTACTGCACCCAGGCCAGATAAAACAATTTTGATATTGCTGCCCCAGGCTGACATTTTTAAGGCTTTATCTTTTTGACCTCTTACCAAAGACAGAGGCCATTTTGCAGAAAGTCACATTTGGTAATGACTCGAACAAGGAAACATTATGGACATTCCAGCCCATGGTCGTATTGCCACAGCCCTCCAAATCCCAGTGCCTGACACTCAAAAATGTTCCCTACAAGACACTTTTGCCTTTTCCCCACAGGCCCAGTCAGGGAAGGAGGATAACGGTAAGTGGGCCTCCCAAGGGCCCTCAGGGGGTCTGTTCAGGGCTGGAGAGAGGACAGTCACAGGACAGTCATAGTCTTTCCTACCTTCTTTCAGCACCCAGGTGCTGAACGCCCTCTGGGCCAGGCACTGTAACAGGACAAGAGTTTAGCCGCCCTGTGAACAGGACTCAGGCTCTGCCTCATTGGAATTTGCAGGACAATGAATAAATGTGCTGTTGGGGATGAGGGCACCATGAGGAAATGAGATGCTGGGAGGGGGAGGAAGTGAGAGGGAGAGGAAGGTGAGGAGGGACAGAAGGGAGGAAGGTCAGGTGGCCAAGGTCTCCCAGCTGAGAGAGGACAGCCCAGGGTTTGGCCCTGGAGGCTCTGGGGGAGATGTGAGGCCTGAGTAGTCCACAGCAGAAGGAAGGTGAGCTGGGGCTCAAGTGGACCCTGGCGCAGCTCAATCAGCCAGCAGGGCTGGAGCAACAGGCCAGGAAGGCCCCAGGGGCCAGCTCCCCCATCTACACCTCCCCAGCACTCCAGGAAAACTCCTGCTGAGACCGGACCCCCATCTCCCAGCAGTTTAGAACCAGACCTTCCCCCACCTCCCACCTCCCACCCCCGACTCCGCCTGGATCGGCCTTCAGGGTTCTCTGCCCCACGCCTGCCTGGTGCCTTCTCAAGGCTGGGACGTGCCCCAGACAAAACTCAGCCCCGTCCCCAGGCCAGCCCCGCCCCCGATGCTGGAGGAGTGTCGGATTTCTCTCTGGCTCAGCAGGGCCTGACCAAGACGGGGCCCAGCCCTGTGTCCCCTCCTCGCTAGAGGGCCCTCAATCTCCTCTTTCCCACCCAACACAGGAGAGGAGGGCCAGATTTGCCCCAACACAGGAACCTCCCCATCAAGACCCGCCAAGGAGCCAACTTCCGGCACCATGCAGAGGATATAAACTGTCCAAAAATTAGGAAAGCCACAGAAGCCAAAGATCTCTCTTTTGTTGGTAGGAGAGCTACATTACACTTCCAGAGCACTGCTCCTTAGACCTCCAAAGTCACTTTTTGGTGCAAAAGCATAAAATGTATTATGTATGAGTCGACATCCCCTTTGATATATTTAGATAACTTTTCAGAAAAGAAAATCAACAAAACCTCCCCCAGATTTTCATGGTATTGTTGGTGCCTTTGCTCTGCCCTTTGGAGTGAGGAGAGGCCAGGGCCCCCGCCTGGCCCAGGAGCTGACTCTGAGGAGAAGCCCAGAGCAGCTCTTGGGGCGCACACGCCAGCCCCATCGTGGGATGTCAGATTGATTAACTTCATCATGGTCCTGAGCTCCCTAATGTTTTTCTTTGAAATGTCTCAGCTCTAAACGATCGTGACCCAAGGCAATTTACAGTTACTTCCATTTTTTTAATGAAGTCTGATTTAATAGTCGGAATGGTTAATGGCCTCGTCTGTCACACATAATAAAACAGAGCCTAATTGTGTTTTAAAAAGGCCCTTTTGGTATGAACAGAAGCAACATTTGATTGAATTGTGAGAGGGCTTTGGCGTGTGCTAAGATGGCTTCCCAAGGGCGCCAGGCACTCTCTTCCTGAGTCTCCATTTGGCTCGCGTGGTCCTCTCTTCTGAAGGAATTTCATGGCTCCCGAATTGTTCAAACCCAAGGCTGTCTGCCAGCTTCCTCAGGATGTCCCATCCAGGGCTCTCAGGGCTTCACACACCCTCTTATAATTATAGCCCTATCAGGCCCCATGGCACCAAAAGGCCTCATGTGGGAAAACTGAGGCTGCTTTCCACAGAACCCCCCAGGGTATGAGTCAGGGCCTCAGGAGGCCCAGCTAAGCCCAGCTAGCTGGCCCTCCAACCTAGCCAGATGGCCTTGGAGCCCTGTGCCCCTGTGGCAAGAGGAGGCATTGACACACATCCTGTCCTCTCAGAATCCTGATGGCCAGCCCCCGAATCCAAACCCCTGGGGAGGCCGAGGCACAGGAAGCCCTTCACTCAAGAGCCTGTAGCTCATTCAAAGGAACCTAAGGTTCGAGGTGGGGTCACTGTTGTTGTTGTTAGGTGGCGTTGTGTTGGTATCCGACTCACAGCGACCCTCTGTACAACAGGGGAAACACTATTGTCAGTGCTTCTCTGCTGTTCATAGGGTTTTCAATGGCCGACTGATTTTTGGGAGTGGGTTGCCGGGTCCGTCTCCCAAGCCTACAGTATCTGGTGTTTCCTGGCGGTCTCTCATCCAAGTACTAACCAGGCCCTACCCTGCTTAGTTTCCGAGATCTGACAGGATCAGATGCCACAGGGCTACGGCTGCAGGCTTTTGGGGTCACTGAGCTCCTGTAAAATACGAAAGCAGGTGCCTCTTGCAGGATTGCTGGGGAGCCCCAGGGGTACAGCAGGGCTGCTCTCCCTGCCTCCACTGCTCAGCTGCCCCCTAGTTGGCGTCCCAGCACTCCTTGCGCAAGCCTGGCCTGGTGCCTTGGGGGGTTCTCTAGTTAGCCAAGCCCAGTACCACAGAGGAGGTGCAGGCTTTGCTGCAGCTCAGTGTAGGGGGCCGGGCTGGCCCTGCACTGAACACAGAGTGCCTCTTCCTGGACTGAGGGATGGAAGTGAAGGGCACTATGCTTGGGGTCCCCACCAACTAGCCATGTGCCCCCAGGTGGCGTTCCCCTCTCTGTGGGCCAGCCCTGCTTGTACTAAACATATCCTTGCCCTCCTGCCTCAGCCGCCTTTGTGAGGGTCACTTACACAAACACTGGAAGAGTCGCATCATTGGACCATGGCATCTCAGGGGATCAGCCTGCCCTGCACACCCTCTGGCTGCATTACATCATTTGTGCCCCTGACATCAGTGGGAGCCTGACTGAAGGTGGAGGAGGGGCCAGGCAGCCCATAGAGCAAACTTGAGGGAGATCAGCCTCTCATAGAAGGGCCCAGGCCGAAGGTGCCCCAGCCCAGCCAGGTCTCACTCTGCGGTGCTGGGAAATGGTCTGTCTGGACCTTCCCACCCTTCACCAGGGGCCTCTTCCAAGTGCTGGTTCCTGGCATGGCCGAGGGGAAAAGGAGTATGTGGTTCTTTGGCTCAAGGGATTGGTGGCTGGAAAGGCATCCAGGCAGGACAGGGAGCTTCCTCTGAGCCTGGCTGGGCAAGAAGCAGCCCCACAGCTGTGCCTGGCCACCTGTCCTCTCTAATAAAGGGAAAGGGGCTGTGTAATGGGAGCCTTCCAGCCCCAGGCAGCAATGTACAGGGGAAGAAAGCCAGTGCATTTGGACAGACAGGGTCCCATCTGCACAGCTTCCACGATGTGATTTGAATCCTGTCCCTGTCTGGATGGGCTTGGAGGGAGGGCACAGAAAACACAGGAGCATCTTCACCCAAGCAAGGGGGAATCTGTAAGAAGCAGAAATTCCTACAGCAGGCAGGCAAAGCTCTCATCCTCACCCTCCCTACCACCCCATCTCTTCCTAGATACCTTGGGTGGCTGGGGCAGATGCTTTGCTGGAAAGACAACTAAATAATAAGTCCCGGCTGCTCATAGTCTCAGCTACTCAAGTCCCTGAGTGGGAGCATCATTTGAGTCCAGGATTTAGAGACCAGCCTGGATAACACAACAAAACCCTATCTCAGCGGGGAGGGTGGAGTCCTTTCAAAAAGAGTTTGGTGATTGTCTTTGTTGGCAGAAGTTCCGAACACAAGAACACATTCTCCTCAGGGACATGAGCAAGGAAATGTTCCACCCTGATCGTCCCTGGAAGTCATCTTATAACTATGAAGGAATGAAGCTCAGGCTGAATCTAGCATTTCCCTCGCTTCCCTTCTTCCCTACCTCAGACTCCGGTAAATACACCTGTAGTGTCCTCGTTCACTGCACCCTCTGTCCTGCCCCTGAAAACTCCAGGCTTCTCTGCATCTGCATCGGGCAGGGGAAGATGGCTGGAGAGCACTCTTCTCTGTCAGTGTGAGCACTGCTCTGGGAGCCCTCCGACCACATCCAGTCTGGTCAGCTGTGGCTCTGATCCCCATCGTGTTCACTCAGGCATCCAGGCTGATGAGCAGCCTCCCTTGGGATGTGGCCAGTCTTGGACAGAAGGGAAAGAGAATGTTGGTGCCCACACAGTGTCTCATGAAGCTTCTGTTCCAAGCACCTCTCTTCATCGTTCACTGAGCCATGTGAGATTATGCCCGAGCCTCGTATCACGAGGCAGGAAAATGTAGTTCTCCCCCTAAGAGAGGGCTGGAGAATGGGTTCACCAAATTCTAACAGTCAACTCAACAGGCTTGCTAACTGTCTTCAAGAGCACGGTCACTCCCATCAAATAGGCTCTTGAGGCCCCTGGCAACTTCCTCCAAATGCCCAGTCTGCTCAATGCTCTCACTCCTCAATTACTCTTATCTGTCTTCTCAAATGCCCAACACCTCCTCTCCCACTTTCACTCCGGCCAGTTAGGGGTGGTCCTTCTTATATCACCAAGGAGATAGAGACCACCACAAAAGAACTTCCACGTTACCTTCACACCAAGTCCCCCAGCGTGGCCCCACTGAGGGTGTGTTCTGGCCTTTCCCCCTTCACTGCACTTCTACCCAGTCTACTTTCTATCTGCAGCAGGGGATCCATTTCAGCTCTGTCCTAAGCAACCATATAAAGGAGCAGGATTACCAGTTACCTTTTAAACCTGCCGAGTATGGGTGTTTGGTGCTCCTGGCCATGCCATGTTGTCCCTCCAGATGCCCCAGAATGGGGCCCAGCTCATCTGCGCCCTGTCATATGCTCCAATCTGCTCATGCTTCCTGTAACACTTAAGCTAGGAGATCCATGGGTTGATCCTGCTCTGCCACTTGGATATTTACATAGAAGCCAGAGACTTTGGGAGGCACTAATGTCATGAGATTGGGAGAAGGACCAGGCAATCCACTCCCAAAAATCAATCCGCCACTGAGAACCCTATGAATAGCAGAGAGGCACTGACAATAGTGTTTCGCCTGTTGTACATAGGGTTGCTATGAGTTGGATATTGACTTGACAGCACCTAACAACAATGTTGTGAAAACCACGAATTGCAGGTACAATTGTCCCTAGGAAGATAGACCAGAATGTTTTTCTGGAACAAGCTGTTACCTAATAGGAAGAATATTGAATCAATCTCTCTCTACTCTTTTGCTGAAATGTTACAGGACCGGCAGGCCCTTGGGACTGGGTGAGAGTTTGTACTCTGGGAGTATTTCTGTGTAGACTTGGGCTTGCTCCTGCACTGACTACACTTTGACCCCAGTAACACTCCACACAATGATGAAGAAAAACAGAATGGACAGGTTCAATGTCAGCAAGTAAACCAGACCTCAAGGTGGAAGAGACTTTCCATGTGCTCACAGGGAAGGGAGCACTAGGCCCTGATGCTACCTTCCCTTGTCTAGTCCTTTATAGAGGGGGCCACAAATCACACAGGCAAATATACTAATAAACGCTTTACTGATGCCTCAGTGCATATGTTCAGTGTCACACCATGATCCAATTAATGTGCTGTCATCCATAAGCAATGCATAGCTCAGTGTTCTGTGCAAATTTGAGCGAAGCACGGTGCACCAATGCAACATTTCCATTCATTGCTTAACATGTTTGTGAGGCATTGTGTCAAGTAATAGAGATCTGATTTGAACTGAATTAACCTGCCCTACAGCATATCCGAGAAGAGTTACTCTCAAGAGGGCTCAATCTGGAAAAATGAATAAATGAATAAACATTACCAACATTTTTTAACTTTGTGCCACTCACTAGCTCGTGAAGCATTTTTGCAATCATTATCTGTTGTTCCTGGTGTTCTCCTTTTATCACCTACATCTCGAGAGAAGAACTCAAGGTTTACCACAGATAGTTCTCTGAAGACATCAGGCAAATGCCTGTTCTGTCCAAAAAGTCTAGGAGCCATGCTGACATTGCTTCTTCTTCTTCTTCTTCTGTACAAAACCATTGCCAAACTCGATCAGCTCTCACCTGATTTCTCAGAAAGTCAGATAAACAACCAAATTTATTAAGGACATGGGACCTTAGCATGAATCCATTCCATTCTTGTTTGGACTGTTTGGGGCCATGGGGCAGAAGCTCAGACCAAAGCAGTGGCCTCCTGTAGATTTTATTTGACATCTCTTAGCATGGTACCTGGCACATCAGCTATACCTATGGCCTCCTACTTGCGTATCTCAGACTTTCTACGCCCAAAATATTTCTGGACTTCTCCATAAAAATTGATATTAGAGTTAATTTATGAATCACAAGAAAAAGCTGTCTCATTGCTTTATTGTCTTTATTGCCAACACCAGTGTCTTGTTTGGTAATCAACTAAGCAACTTGTGGCTGTGTCCGACAATCTGCCCAGTGACCTAGAAAAGAACTATAGGTGCTCACAGCGGTGCTCTAGTAAACATTCTCAACAGTAGCATCACTGGACAAGCATGATGCTCCTCAGCCTATTTGTGAGGATGGAGGTCAACTGTGCTGCTATAGAAACAGGAAGTCTCTGGACTTTGGGTCTAAAGCTCTCTAGTTTCTTCCTCCTCCTGGATCTTCATTCAGTTCCTTAGAGCCTATGGCAGATGTCAGTTGGTGGTAGAGGAATGCCAGTTTTCCAGGCCAGAAGCAAACAGAATGAGGTGGGAGGTGGGTGGCGTTCTCTATCCTTCCAGTCTGGAAACTGAGCCAGGTGGAAATAAAGGAAGCCCACAGGGGAATTAGAAAGTAGACTGGCCAGTCTAGATGTGTCCTGTGCATTCAGGAAGAATGACCTCCCTGTCCCCCTACCACCCCCTCCCCAGTGCCTCAGGAGGACCCAGAACCACAAAGACCATTAAATAGCACTCTCAAGTCTGTGCCAGGTTTCCCAGACTCCTCTTCCCTCCAGGTCAGAGCGCGAGAATGGGGCAGTGACTCCAATCTTCTAAGAGCTTTGTTGGATGGCAGCCAGTGTTCAGCCCTGTCTGTCTGCAATTCTCTTTTAAATCTTCTGAGGTTTGCCCATTACTGAGCTCTTCCCTGCCCCTCTCCTTGCCTGATGATTAAACTTGGAGGGAGATGTTATTTTTTACCACCACATACCTGATACTTGGGTGGAGCTTTCTTTTTAATTCTCCAACCAAAAAGAACAAACAACCCACTTCCTTTTGACTCATGGTCTGAGACATACTTGGATATAGAGTTGGAGTGGACTTGCTGAGAGAATCTTTTAAAGAGACTGGATATGATTTCACCCATAATAGATTTCTATCTCACTTGCCAAAAGCCATCCCAAAGATGGCTGATATGGTCTATTTGCAAAGGCTGGTAATTATATAGTTGCAACACGTATCTTGTCAGACATGAAATCAGAGGGCTTCAGCCAGCCTGGCTGCCCAGACCAGCTAACCTGAGCACAATCCCAGAGGGGTGCAGGAAAACACCAGAGCCAGATGAGCAGGACCTGAGAAATGACTCCTCATCCTGGATTGAAATCACCTAACCTGGGAATCCTATTGTTGTTGTTGTTAGGTGCCATCTAGTTGGGTCTGCCTCATAGTGACCCTATGTATAACAGAAAGAAACACTCCTCGATTCTGTGCCAGGCACACAATCTTTTTCATGTGTAATCCCAATGTTGCAGACACTGTGTCAATCCACCTAGTTTAGAGTCTTCCTTTTTTTCGTTGACCTACCATTCTTCCAAACATGATGTCCTTCTCCAGCAATTTGTCCCTCCTGACAACATGTCCAAAGTATGTAAGAAACAGTCTAGCCATGCTTGCTTCTAAGAAGCACTCTGGTTGCACTTCTTTTGTACTTCTTCTAGGACAGATCTATTAGTTCTTTTGGCATCCATGGTATATTCAATACTTGTCTCCAGCACTATAATTCAAAAGCATCAATTCTTCTTTTGTCTTCCTTATTCAATGTCCAGCTTCCACAACAGTATGAGAATCCTAAGAACCAAGCAAATTCTAAGTTGTACACATGTGAGAATAAACTAAGTGTTCATGAACCAAGTCATTTCCCTGGTCCAGAATTTCCTGGGCTTTTTCCTTGCTCAGTGTGCCTCGGCCCAGGCTCTGCTCTCAAAGTCAACACTCCCCACCTTCCCTGCCCAACTTGACCACTCTATCGTTACCCTGGGACCTCTGTGCTACAGATCATGTTTCGAATCCTCTGCTCATACCCTGCCTTATAATCTGCATTGGTAGTATCTGTGACAGCAGTCAAGGTCCTCCTTATAGGGAAGGTATTTCTCCTATAGGGCCCAACGTTTATAGATGCTGAAAAACACTGACTGGCTAAAATATTCCCACAAAAAGACATGCAAGTAGAAGAGAGGAGGAGGATGGAAGGGGGGAGGAGGGCCACAAGAGGGTAAGGGTGAAGTTATCTGTGCAATGTACAATGAAACACATATATGGAAATGTCACAATGAAATGCATGTCAGAATGAAACACAGTAAGTTGTACATTAAAAATTTCCAATTAAAAAAAAAACAATGACTGGCCAACTCTCATATTTGATTTAGAAATGTAAATATAATAGCCCCAAGCATACACAAGAGCAGCCATGGCAGAGCCCTCACACTCCTGTACCATCTTCTGAATTTGGCGCCACCTTCCTTATACCATGGGATGCAAATCATGATTTCTCATGCCAGAATGCTTCAGTGCCTGTCTTGTTCTCAAAGGATGGTAATTATCAACCCAGAGGTTTTCTGTTGGATTGAGCACCAAGGAGTGGTGCCATTAAGACAAAACTGCAGTAGCTACAATTTCAGCCAAGACCAATCTGACCTCCAGCCCCCAACCCCAAATGTGTAATAAAGAAGGAATGAACAAGTTGCTGTGCACTTGACTTCCAGGGATAGGGAGAGAACCTCAGCACTTTTGGCCTCCCACACCCAAGGCCAACACTTTGAAAGCTACCTCTGAAACCTATTGCAGTGTTTCAGCCTTGAAGTGACATTATCTACTTCTATAGGCTGGAATGGGCTGGGATTTAGCTCTGTTGATAGAGCACTACTCTGCAATCTCTTGAGGTCCCAGATTCAATTCCCAGCACCACAAAAATGGGAGAAGGATGTGGCAATCCACTCCCAAGGCAATCCTGAAACAATCAGCCACTGCAAATCCTTTAAGGGTCGCTATGAGTCAGACACGACTTAACAGCACATAACAACAACAACAACTGGGGCTAGATTGGATGGTCAGCCTCATGTCTCCCCTAACCCCACTCTGCTCCAAACACATACAGACTTCAAAACTTGTCAGAACCTTTAACTGCAAATGAAAAAATGACAGCCACTGATTCAAGATGGAATACTATGGGTGGGGGAAAAAAAGAGGGGAAAAGCATACCAGACATTTTGAGAAAAACCACTGAAAAATAAATAGTTCTCAGGAGAGGAAGGCATCTCAGGAGAATTAGCCAAGTCCGGTCTCCTGAGCACCTGTCAGTGGATCAAGAAGCACTTCTCATATGCCTACTGTGTAGAAGGCACTGCCAGAGACATTGAAGCAGACACAAAGATGTAGCATATTTAAAGAAATAGGGCTGGAGGCATAGTTCAGCAGCAAAGCACATGCTTAGCATGCCTGAGGTCTGGGTTCATTCATCAGCACCGCATACACAAAAAAGTTTGGAAAAAAATGGATCCTGTATTGGACCACCAGGGGCTTATGACTTAAGTGATGCTAATCAAGTCTAAACTCCCCCTTCTGAAGACTCCTACACTTAGGAAAACATTTTTCAGCACCTGAATTCACTATGCCAAGCAAAGTATCTTTCACATGTCCATCATTTCTCCCTAGGTCCTCCCCTCACAGGTTCTTATGCACATATCCCATAAACAACCAAGTCCCACTCAATGAGAAGGAGGGTCACTTTCAGTAGAGAGAGTTATGGAAGACTTCACACAGGAGACTAAATTTAAAGTAGCCCTTGAAGATGGGTAAATTTGAAATGCAAAGACCACAGAGCTTTCTAAAGGATGAATGAGCTTATGAATGAGCAAGGGCTAAATATGCCTATGTAGTCCTAACTATGATATTATGAATGCTTTCTCAAATGACCAAAGGCGACCTGAGAAGGGGCCACAGAGTTTGGGGAGGATGGTAAAAGTTCACAATAGAGGTGATAACTGATCTGGCTTCAAGGAGTAAACAGTATTATTTCAGGCCCTCAGGAAGAGGAGGATATGTAATGTCCTTAGAACCAGAACAGGCAAAGGCATTGGAGACAGAAGAAGCAAGTCTGGGATAAGAATGTACAACATGACGCAATACTTTGACGACATTAAGGATTTCATTTTCCTTGTACATGCTCCCCTGCCATCTTCCCAATAAAATTAAGCCATGAAGCTTATAGTTACAGGGAAGGAGATGGTGTGTATACCAGAATAACAACATAGCCACAATTCAGCCATGACTTTCACAGCCTTTACTTTATTATTTTGTTTGGTTACTCTTTGGCATCTCTAGGAAAACTAATTGGGTTGTATTTGTTGTGGTGGTGGTGGGGGGGGTGGTTTTGTTGTTTCCGTGCTGGGGATGGAACACAGGTCCATGCTAGGAAGGCTTTACTACTCAGCCATACCTCCAGTCCATTAGATTTTAAAGTCAGGCTTTGCTGAGAATGAAAAATGTGTTCTAAATTTTAAGGGCTCCATTCATATAATTGGGAGAAGGACCCAGTAGCCCACTCCCAAAACAATCACCCACTGAAAATCCTTTGAATAGCAGAGACGCAATGACATAGTGCTGGGCATGGCACAGTGTTTGGTAGTGTTTCGTTCTACTATACACGGGGTTACTAAGAGTCAGGCTTGACTCAATGGCACCTACCAGCAACAACATTCATATAACAAAAGCAAAGCTTGGACAATTGAATATGAGATTGAGTATGAATTTTACTCTGAAGCCATAGATGAAAGAAACTTGGGATGTGATATAAGAGGCATTCCTTCCTTTGGCAGGAAATGCAATGACTCCCAGGCTGGGGGAGAGAGAAAAGTTCAGAAAGGAAAAGGAGATTCTAAAGAACTGTGATTTTACCTTCCTTCTTGCTCATAGTCAAGCTGTGTGTGTGCACATGTAAATAAGGGTGTAGGGAGAGCTAGACAGATATTTCCCAGGTAGGAAATAGGCAGAACTCGCTGGAGAGATATGTGATTGTCGTAGAGCATTGGAGTTAGTGAACTACTGCCCCAGGCATGCTGGGGAAAGCTGTTAAGTACTCAGAGAAGGCCTGCTTCTTATTTGGGGCATACCCAATATGGCACGGAAGTATTAGCCCAGCATCAGTGGAGAGATGTGTCTAGCTAGTCTGCGTACTGTTGGCTTCTCAATGCTTGGGCAAGATCTTTAGGACATCCCAAAGTTCCAACATCCTCCCTTCCCATCCACCCAAATGCCAAGGTGGATTCACAGTCCTATAGTTGGGTGATGGTAGTTGTTGAAGGCACAGACCTTGAAACAAAAGGCAATGGCAGAGTTGTGACAGCAGCAGGGCTTACCAACATGTGACCAAAAGCCATGGATCCACTCACATCTACAAAGAGATTCAGCCAGAACAGTGATATCCACCAGAGGTAGAGGAAGAACAGCAGCCATAGAACCATCAGGGACCTGAGACGTGGTGCTAGAGAAACTACTTCCTGTGTCACCCAAAAATGACCTCCACTGCACCCCACTCCATTGGCTAGAGGCTTTGAAAGCTAAGCATTTATTCAAAGACACATTTTGAGCCTGTATCAGAAGAGAATGTTATCCTCCATTGGCAAGTTTAAGGCTGTGCACCTCTTCCTACACCCTCCCAAAGCCAGATGGGGCTCATAAGCAATTTCAAGTTAATGATATGAACGAAAGAAACCACAGCCATCTTTTGCACGGTCTGAGTTTTAATGAGCAGGAGGTGGACAGAGAGAACACTGATGGGTGTGATGGGGAAGCCCACAGGGAATGTGGTTCCCAGCAGTGGTTTGAGACCTGGTTGATCATCATTCCAGGCTTTCTCCAACACCAGATCTGAATTAGAAGCCCACAACTGGGACCAGGGAATCTGCATCTTACAAGCTCTCTTTTGACTCCATGTAGGCTTGGGCATCACCCAAGGGCACCTTCAGCAAATTGAGAGGTAACCACAGTAAGGAGGGAAAGGGATACAAAATCAACATGGTTGGCACGAACTGGTGCCAACATCCTTGGCTGGGAAGAGCAGAAATGGAAAGTAGTGATGGTGAGCACAGGAAAGTTGTCTGAATTTTCCAGTTCTTATAAAAGGGGGTTGCTGAACTTATGTAGGATATAGGAATAGGCCAGTGGTGAAGGAGAATTCAAAGTTGCAGAGTAATTGACAGAGTTCTAGAGAGGCCCTGTATAACCAGCAAGGGCTCAGAGCACATGGCCTGGTTAATATGAGCTTGTCCTCTGCCACAGGGCTAAGGGACTCCAGTGAGGGAGGGGCTCAAGGATGAGGTTTTGAAGTCACAGTGGGAGCATTAGGAGTCACCTAATGGATAGTGAAGGCAAACCTCACTGCTGGCCTCTTAGAGCCTAGAAATCAGATCAGCCTCTCTTGAAAATGTTAGCTCCCAGTCCGCACTGAGTAAAGACACTATTACTAAAAGGTTTTCTTCAGTCAGGGAGTTCAGTGGAATGGGTTGAGATGGAAGAGAATGTCTTTACTTAGCTGTATCTATATATTTTTCAGAAGTTTTTAATGAGAACATGTTCTTATATAATCATGTAGCTTAAAAAACACCAAAAACGTACAATGAAGACCCTAAAAATACTTTTTAGATAACACATTTATAATTGGAAAAAAAAGATTCTGGCTTAACTGCCTAAACACTTTATCAAAACATTAACCAGCAAGTAATCATAAACATTTTAATGTATTATTACTAATAGATTAATTTGGCATGTATAGTACTATACATATAAACTTTCTATGTTCATTATGTCTGAACATATAATGCTAGCTGATCAATAAAGTTCTTTGGTTCACTGTGCACTTATTTTTGGGACACATGCAGTGGATAAGACATTTGGATTCAAATATATTAACCAAAGTATACTCAGAGTACGTAAAAAAAAATCACACATGAAAAGTATGTCTGAAGTTCTTACACATCAAACACTGAATTTAAATAGACCAACATAGATCCTTTGTGTCCTCCAAGCAAGTTTTAAAGATTACACTTTTATGTGTGCATTATAGCTTGCTATCTGGTTTATTACACTTCAGATTCTTATGATGTATATATACCTTTCTCTAGCTGAATGTGCTGTGAAGGAAGCATCAAGCATTTCCTATTGAATGCATATATACATTCAAAGACTAGAAAAAATAGACACCAGTGATTTTCTCTGGCTATTGGACTCCAAGTAGTTTTTGTTTGTGTTTTTGTATTTTACAAAAATGTTGGGTAAAGTGTGGAACAGGGGGTGGGGGTTCTCACTGGGTGGCTGCTGATAAAAGATGGCAGAAAGTTTTGCATATTCACAGGAGATGTTGGGCCCTGCAAGATGAGTGTGGGGCATGGAAGCTCATTTAAACAAATATCCAAGAAATGTCCTCAGTCCTGTAAAAAGTCTGGTTAAAAGAGCGCCAGGCACTGGAAAGTGAAGGCTGATACTGGCTTCAGGGCCACCTAGCACCTGGAAATTCTCACTAAAGGCAACTCTTACGAACCCCCTTGGTAGCAGAAGCTTCATTCTCCTGGCAGTTTTTGATACTGGTAGTATACATGAGAATGGTAAGTGTGGTCTTTTGAAAAAAAAAAAAAGTGTCATTGTCAAAACATCTTGATCAAATTATTGCTTAAGTCTTATCAGTAAAACTTCCTAAAGCATCCCATTGCTTCTGAAGATGGACAGCATGAAGTACAGTACGGAGAGCATCTTTGCATTTAAGCAATCCCAGGAAGATCTGGGAAGCAGCATTGATACAATGTGAATGTTCATCAGAAAGAAAATTCTCTGAATTGAGTGGTTCCTTCTACCTTGGTTGTTGTTGTTAGGTGCTGTTGAGTCATGTCTGACTCATAGCAAACTTTTAGGGTTTTCAATGGCTGGCTGTTTCGGGATTGCCTCAGGAGTGGATTGCCATGTCCTTCTCCCATTTTTACGGTGCTGGGACTAGAACTAAGGACCTCAGACTGCAGAGCAGTGCTCTACCAACTGAGCTAAATCCCAGCCCTCTGTCTTGGTTACATGATGTAAACTCTTCTACTTTTTAGTAGGCCACAGGGTGTGAGCTCCCAATTAAGTGACAACAGCCAAACACAACTGTAACTATGACCCTTTAGATAAAAACATACTGCATTGGTTTTCCCCTTCATGGGCTATGTTAAAACAGACATCCACCTAATGCTCTGTGAATTCAAACACTTGGAATCAAACAGCTACTGCTAAGACTCAGCTTGAGATCTTATTTTTCCCAACTTCCTCTTTGCCAGCAAACAGTACAGTAACCTGCTAGTGCAAAGCAAGGGGTCAGCAGATTAAATCACCCAGGGTCCAATTTCTCACCCTCCTTGTGTCTTCGCCTTTGCTCAAGAACTCCTGTAGCACTTCCCTGTAGCTTGCTTCTGGTGGGGGCTGGTCAGCATGAACGTGCAGAGCTCCTCCAGTTGAGGACAACTCCCCAGTGCACCTGGCAAGACAAGAACCTTCCTAGGTGCCTAGCAGTCACCAACCCACCCCATAAACTGTTAATGTACAACAAATTTTGTCACTGGGGTTTTGTGATTGTTGTGCACTCGTTTTGCTCCAGTAGGTTTTAAGTTATTTGACATTTCTGAGTTTTACAACTTTTGCAACTTTTCTGAGGATTTGTTAATGAAGACCTTCAGTTACCATCACCAGGTTTTGTAGCCTGCAGATTCAGCCATCTACTCCTGAGGACCTCCTTTGTGCTAAGGGCTCCCTCAAGGGTTTTCATTTCATCCTTTTAATCATCCTGAAAATTAACTTCCCCATTTGGGAGAACTTGAGGAAATGAGGAACTTTAAGGCAGACTGATGAAATAGTTTTTGCAAAGTCAGGGTCCAAACCCCAGGCCTCTGCCTCTGAGTCCAACTATATTTTCCATTACATTGGAAGTAATAGCCAAGGCTTCAAACCAAATGAATGTCCAGAATGCTGGAGACTGAAGAAGTTTGTTCAAAGGGGGCGATGAGTTTTTTAATCTCATCATCCAAGATAATTGAAGTGGTTGACCATTACATAACTGCTGTCTTCAAGCATTCCATCCTTTCCATTCTTGGTTAAGTAGCCGTTAAGATATTGCTATTGCCTGTTGAGAAACAGCCAGACAGCCACACAAGCTAAGTCATATAGATCTCCATTTCCTGGTTTAATCTTAAAGGTTTTTTATGTTCACTACTACTCATCTCTAACTAATCACTGTATATAAACTGTGAACCTAAGACCAGTTATTGGTTAGAATAAAGGCACATTCACTGTTACAACAAGTACAAACTGAAAAATAAGTAGATAAAATATACACTCATTGTCAAGGGTGATCTTTAGAGAACAAAACCAGGTTCTCAGGTCTCTCTCCTTTTTATAATTTCAGTTTTTTGTTTTTTTTTTTGGGGGGGTACTGGGGGTTGAACCCATGGCCTCATGCTTGTATGCTTTGCAAGTGCTGGACCACTAAGCTGTACCCTCAGCCCATATTTTTACCTTTTTTTTTTTTTTTCTTTTTAGACAGAGTCTGGCTAAATTATGCAGACTGCCTCTGGTCTCGAACTTGCAATCCTCTTGCGCCTGCCTCCCGAGCTGCTGGGATTACAGGCTTGTGCCACCGTGCCTGGCATAATTTCAGTTCTTAAAAAATATGGAAACAAATCAATTAGATACTCTTAGATAAGGGAGTTTCCTAAAGGTTTATTTAATTACAGGGGGTTAGGAGTAGACAGGAAAAAAGGGCAAGCAGGGCCCTTTTGGGGTAATAAAACTTGCACCATGAAATTGTCAGAAACTCTGAACACTAAAATTTACTTAACCAAATTTAGCTTGATTTTGTTAACTTACATTTGATTTTATTTTAAACTTAAGTATCAGGATACTAGAATGATAAAACCCATGCACTATGACACACACCTGTAAGCCAAGTGACTAGGCTGCAGCAGGAGGATGGTGAATTTAAAGCCAGAGGCAGCCTGTGTAATTTAGCGAGACCATGCCTAAAAAACCAAAAACCAAAAACAAAACAGGAAAATGCTAAAGTTAAAAATTAAATTTTTAAAGTTTAACATTTTTGTCAGTAGTTTTCATTTTAGAGTTTAAAAGCTTTTGTCTCTTACTTCATTTATGCATGTAGCTTCTGGCCAAAAATTCTCCCTTACACAACTTCAGAGCGTAGTAGGAAAACACAGTGCTTCATAGGCCACTAATTGTGTTACAGATGAAAGCATTCAATTATCTCTATAAAATTCAATTCCTGAGAAAACGTGTTCATGATTGACTAAATATGTTCTTAAAATGTGGGGACACCACACGCTATTCAAGATCTTGATTTAAAAGCTGAAATAAAGTAGTTTGTGATTATTGGATAAAACAAAGACATTAATCTGTCTTCTCAATGTAAAAGGGAATCCTAGACATTCCTATAAAATATTTTCATTCTAGATGGTAAATCAGGCTTAGATCTTCATTGTTCCCATTGCAGCCCAAACATACTTTACGACTGCAAATAACCATTTAAAAGTGGGTCATCGTGATATTAAAATGTTACTTACATGACACTGGGAGAGTGATCAAGTACTGCCAATAAGTCAATATAGATTAAATCTCTCAGGAAAAGAACCTTAAGATTTAAGATCGGAGTAAATGAGTTTCCTGCTAAAGTTCAACATGAGTAGTCATGATAGAGAATCACTGCTCGAGCAGTGGTTAAAGCCTCTGATGATTTATTTTCTAGCAGAAAAATCCACACACACATAAAACTAAGCCAAAATCTCAGGGGTTTCTCTAACAAACTTTAGCTGTATAAATAAGCAAAGAGGTTAAGTTTCACTTTACACACACACAAGCTACTGGTGTCTATACAGCCCAACCTTGGCTGATTCATGACTGGCATTGTCACAACATGTTGTCAATGAACCACTCCACGGAACAATCTTATTGTAGATTATGGAACCCAAGGTATACAGCTATCATCCGGGCTCTATCATTAGATGGGGCTTCACAGTAGCATCTATTCAGCTTGTAGCTGTCAATTTTCTCCTCATGGTACATCGCCGCAGTTCAGTAACATCCAGTTTTCATGCACATTTGGACACACAACCAAGAGTTGTCCCAAGATCTCATTTTGAATTGCTTCAATTCCTTTCCTTTCCAAATTGAATGCATCCTTGAACACTGTACTTACACTGTACTTTATCCATGTTCTTCCTGGATGACTATTCAGAAGCACTTTTCTCCTTCCTCTGGAATCACATCTTTCCTAATTTTAAAACGTTCACATTAATCTTACTACCACAAGGCAGTAAGGGGCAGAGGCAGCCAACATAAGCTACTGCAGATAGACTGTAAAAGTTGGCAAATCACTACCTTAAACTCTATTTATGCAATAACCAGCAAGATCACATAGCTTGGGTTAGAACATAGTAACACATCCTACTCTTGTAGCTTCCTAGAAAGCATACTTAGTCTATTGCTGACTTACCCTTATACTTGTTTCTCTAACTCTGACTCAATACTGTGATTTTTAAGAATATAACTATTACAAACTGGGCGTGAATGCCTGTAATTCCAATACTAGGGAGGCCAACCCTTCTGGATTGAGAGTTTGAAGCCAGCCTGGGCTGTCTAGTTAAACCAAATCTCAAAACAAAAACACAGAAAATCCTACTATGTGCAACATAACATGAAGTTTTTTACAAAATTATCATCGAACCGACTCTACAAATATTTCCATACCTATTCATTGCAGAGTTCATGTATGAATTTTTGATTCCTCCATTTGTGTACTCCTAGTGTTTAGGTGGGGCTGGGATTTAGCTCAGTTGGTAGAGCACTGCTCTGCAGTCTCTAAGGTCCTGAGTTTGAGTCCCAGCACCGCAAAAACAGAAGGGCACGGCAATCCACTCCTGAGGCAATCCCAAAACAATCAGCCATTGAAAACCATATAAGGGTCGCTGTGAGTCAGACATCTCGACAGCACCTAACAACAAGTGTTAAGGTAGGCCTCATTGTCTATTTTGGTGAAAGGGACAAGTCTGTCAAAAAGAAAGCTGAGTTAACTGCCTGATAAATGTGTTCTTGAGTAGCCAATGCACAGGGTCTTCACCCCAGCTCTTGGGCAAGCCTGGTCCTTAAAAACGACTACACGGGTTATCAGTTTGTTACCAATATGCCTGCTTCCGGCACTAAGGACTTTCAATCTATTTTGAAGCAAAGAGAAAAAAAAAAAAAAAGGACACGCCCAGTGGAGAGAGCTCAAACATACCCCTGTATGGCTCTCCCCTACTCTTCAGCCACTTGATAAGTGTGGGCAATGATGGATGCTAGGGCCATTCCAAAATCTCCTAAGTAGATAGCCAGTGTCATTTTAGCAGGCTAGTCAGCAGGAATGGGAGAAGGGCCTGACAATCCACTCCCAAGGCAATCCCGAAACAGTCAGCCATCGAAAACCCTATGAGGGTCGCTATGAGTCGGATACAGACTCCATGGCACCTAACAACAAGAAGTCAGCAGGAAGTGCTCCCAAGGTGAGGTGACAATTGAGAAGGATCTTCCCTAGACGCATATCAACTCAAGAGTTATAGTGTAACATGAAGAAGTGCCTTTTAGATTGTTTACAAAGTTATATGTTGCAGCAATTTCAGTAGCAAATCCATTTTGGGTTTTTTTTGGGCAGTACTGGGGGTTGAACCCAGGGCCTCCCACTTGCATGCTTTGCAAGTGCTGTATCACTGAGCTGCATCCTCAGCCCATTTTTTTTTTTTTTACTTTTTTTTTTTTTTTTGAGATGGGGGTCTCGCTAAATTACGCAGACTGCCTCTAGTCTCAAACTTGCCATCCTCCTGCCTCAGCCTCCTGAGCCACTGAGATTATAGGCATGTGCCACTGAGCCTGGCCATTCCATTTTGGTTTTGCCCCAGTAAAAACGTGCTGATGAAACTGTTATTTAGCACTCATGCTGTTTAGTGTCAAGTTGGATGGAGACTGTTATTTTAACTTTTGAGGTCCCCTTTTTGTTGCACCCCAAAGCATGTTTAAAATGGCTTGAAAAAACCAGTCTGCTAACCAGAAAGATACTGATTCACCCACAGAACAGAGCTCTTGCAAGGCACAAAGGAATTCTGGCTGATCTGAAAAAGTTTCTCAATTGTTTCATGTTGATGATGTAAATTGCAAGATTATATTGTCTAAGTATTTTCACTAGGGCCTTTAAATAGTGTTTGTATTTTTGCTAAAAGTGTTTTCTGAAGGTAAACTTGAATTTCACCTTCTAGTTTGTTTTTGTTTACAACACAGACCTTATCTCTTCAATCACTAATTTAGCACGAGCAAACAATGAAATAAACTAAAATGCATAACCAGCACTGTGCAGTGACTGTTACGCAAGCAGAGGAATGAGGCACTTTTTCTGTATTACTCCAAATTTAAAAAATAAAAAGATGTACTCTTAAGATCTTATATATATGAGATACACTAAACAATTTTTTGTAGCCACATACTTTAGGCAGTGGACGCTGACGCATAATCTCCTCTGAAAAAAAGATCAGTTTAAATCAAAATCAATTAAAACAATTAAAAATCAGTCTCATAATAACATGATAAACAACTCAAATGGCTTTTTTTTTAATGCTAGGAAAATTGTCCACCTTTCAATGGTGACAGTACTGTTAACACAGGTTGAGAGCAAACAAGGTAAAAAGTGAAAGCACACACAGATGCACACACACACATATATAAAAATTGACCAGAAATCACAGGACAGTTAAGCAATGCTTTCTTAAGCAGAACTTTTTTTTTTAATACTTTAAATAGACTAAAATATTTGGTGTAGGTGGGGGAAAGAAATCAGTATTTCACAATTTTAACTTGAAAACCAGCTGTAATAAAATCTTGGCTCATTTTTTAACTAAAAAACAAAAAGGAACCACATCATTCTTCTGACAGTCACAGGAGGAAGGCTTACAAAGAACACATTTAGCGTCTCCATCACAGTGGGTAGATGCAGCCACTGAGGATGACCAGGAGGGAATAAGAACAGAGTCCGCGCCTATCACACTACATTACAAAGTCGATGCAGCCCCAGAAAGTCCTCCACGCCTACGTTCCATGTTCCAGCTGGGAAGCACCTTACAAGCAAAAGGACACAAAACTTGAGAGCAAACAGTTCGGTCTGTGTCTGGACACCCAATTCCTTCACCTGCTACTGGTTGATGCGTTTAATTTCAATACGGCATTCACCAAAAAGAAATAATACCACATTCTAGCTTCTTGAGCAGGACAGACTGGAAAACTAAAGGCCAGAGCATCAAAGGTCATGTTTTCCCTCATAAGAGAAATCCATAACCACACTTAAATCTTGTTTAATGTTATTACGTTTCACCCCTTAAAGACACTATTTGTACTTACATATACACAGATTCTGAAAAACTTAGCTATCTAGTTGTCTCTTCTCTGTTCCATTAAGCAACCAGTTAACTTTCCTGAGACCCTAAGTGTTAGTCTCACCACTATGTTGGTGCTTTTAGGTACTTGTTGCAAATGTCATGACTCATCCATTGTAATAACTGATTGGAGGATAGGTACCTCAGTACTGGAAATGTTGACAGCCAGGGAGCAGCAGCTGAATGCAGAAGTAAATATGACATCAGAGAGTGAAGGTAGATCACATGACCCTGTAAGGTGGTCCACTCTTCCTGATGTGCCTGGGGTCTTGCCTGGAGCTAGCACTGAGAGTCGTGCACCTAGGAAATCTCTCAGTCCCAGGCATGTGGGGCAAAAGGTCACCCTAAGAATACCACCGACTCCTCTCTTAATGTCGCTAGAGAGAAGTTAAGAATTTCCAAGAGCATAAGACTACTTTTAAGGATGTAAGCCTCCAAAATGTCTTCAGCTCACTTGCTGATGGCTGGTGCTTTCAAACTTGCTAAAAGTCTAAGTGGTCCAGAAATATCCATACTTGTAAGTAACCAAGCAAATTTAGTGGGTTGTATAGCAAAGTTTGCTTCTGAAAACTGTTTTCAGATATATCTTCCAGAGGCTCTTTGGGCTTTGTCCAGTTATAAAGTATTTTGCCATATGCTTTTGAGATTTTTTTAGCTCTAAGTGAACAATCCAGTTTTATATGTCTTTTCATACTTTTAAAGTGAAAATATTCAATGCCAGCTATTGTTCTTGCTTCATATATTGGAAAACAACTGCCAGCTGGAGATAATTACAAAGGCCCAGAACCGCATGACTTCTTACTGTTGTGCTCCATCAGAAGGACTGGCCTTGGAGGAAGAAGGCAAAAATACTCTGATAGGAACATTTTAATTTCGCCTACAATGCTGTGATCTAGTTCAACAATTGAAGGACTACTTCCATCTTAATCTCTACACTTTTTGTTTCCCCTTCTTGTAGAAAATGTTTACCTTTACAGTGTCATTATCATTAATAAAAAGATACAAATATGTATGCCTTAAAAGTCAGGGTTAAAAAGGCAAAATTGAAGCCCGAGGTAAAACTTGGTCTCTAAAAAATGTCCAACTTGAGTTCTCCATTTTTCCAAGAAAGTTTTTTTTTTTAAATTAAAAATTCATGCATGTTATGACTGCTATATTTTTGATACTTACTTCTCCTGATTAAGTTTCTCTGTGTATATTTTACATAAACTGACAATTGACTACATTCTTAAGGCAAGGATAGATATTCATCAGTAAATTGCCCTATTTTTTCTCTGCACATTTATTCTCAGCTTGAGCAACCCAAGAATATAAATAATGAAGGCAGCAAACAGGTATTTTCTTAGGAACTTACAGAAAAGAGGGAAAATTTTCATTGAAGAACAGAGATTTTAGTAAGCGTCTAGTCCTACAGACAAATGATTTATGGTACAGCATTGTAACAGGTAGAACTTCATAGAGAACTAGAAATAGGGCAAGTGACCGAGTTGCAAAACAGCCTAAAACTTTCAAGCCATAGAGAGAAAGGAGAACTGTTGATTATGAAATGAAACATTTATAATAAAGTATTTTTTAAATTCTGTAACTTCACTTTCTCCATAAGTCAATATATTATAGATTTCACTGTTCAACAAGTTATCATCTTTAATTAGGCACAGGAAGCAAATCCCCATCTCTCATCCCAAAAGGACAAACTAGAAATTCTGGATAAGAGCTCTTATTTTTTTTGGAAGGCAGAAGAATGTCATTTTTCTTGAAACTTTTTTAAACAAAAATCTCCAAGTACTCAGTGTGAGGTTAATGAACTTTCCACCTCTATCATCAGGAGCATATTCTTCTCAGGGATCCTGTATCTCAAGCAATAGTGAAGCTTTCAGTCCACCTGGCAGTAAGCCAACTGACACTGAGATTAAGCTAGATTAATATACCCTGGCCAGGTTCCCTGGTGGTCTGGGATTGCACAAGGAGCCCTAAAAAATTCACTTCTGTTGAGCATAGATAAGAAAATCAAGTCTTAACCACTTTTATCCAGGCTATCATTAGATACAAAACTTGACCTTGTAGTGGTATTTCCCAAGTTATCTTAGGCAGTAATCTTATGTGGGGAGGGAGGGGAACTAAGTGCAGAGTAATCTAACATCAAAAAAAGTTAACCCTAAATTAGTACATTCCAGAGACCACTGATATATACTTCAGTGGAGGAGCATATGGCAGAGCTTTAGCTGACATTAATGAATTCTGCTTATGATTCTTGTCAAATTGACTAAAAATGGCATAGTAAATGAATAGTCAAATGACTCCAGCAGAATTAAAAAAAAAAATTACACTGATGGTCAGTCCATGAAAGGAAAATGTCTGCAAGCAAATTAGACACTTTCTACTGAGACTGAAATTTAAATACTGGTATCATTCACCACTGTTAACATGACCCCAATTGCTAGTTCTTCTATGAGAGTGTATGTGTATAAAAATTCACACACAAACATTATGGACTTTTACTTCCTACTAAAGAGTCTGAGGCAGTTCTGCTATATGTAAAGTTAGCTATGATATCCATGATAAAACAGCTCCTACTCAAGAGATTTCATGAACATATAAGACCAGTTCTTATTATAAAAACTGTCATGAGACTATCAAACACAGGTCACATTTCCTGGCTATGAGACTCAAAACACAGGAATTCCACTCTAAGAGAGAATTTGCCCTTTAATCTCCACACACAAAAATAGTCTGAACAAACAAAATATTCACGAAAACTTGAAAAGCTAGAAAAGGAACTCAATAGCAGGATTCTGATTCTCTGGAGACCGCACCCCATTATTATCCTGATGTACTAAATACAACAAGCTGGAACAGGGCTTTCCCCATAGGAATAGAGAAAATGCTGACTTCCAGTGCCAGAAAAGTTAATCATAAATATAACTTAAAATCTGATAATTTGCTATTTGCCAGTCACAGAGACATATAAAACCAGGTAGAATTCCATAGGCATTTGTAAAATGAAAGGAGTGGACAAATTTGAACAATACTGACCTTCTTGGTAAAGGACTTGGCATATGAAAAGCTCCATCATTTTGGGTAATGGTAAAGTTTCAAAAGAGAGAAACATTTTGATGTACACTGATAAAATACAGTTAACAAGGGAAAGGGCAACCAATGGGAAGAAAAATAAAATTTAAAAATCCAGCTATAGAATATGAAGGACTTAGCAAATAAAATACATGAAAGCAAAGAAAATGGGCAATAAGAGATACATCGAAATCAGAGTAAGAGAAAAGATCCCTGGTTGCTCAACTCCATAGACTGCGGAGTTATCTAAAGGGATGCTTGGAGAGACAGAACAGACAGGGCTAGGACTGGGCGATGGTAAAGGGGGAGGTTGGAATAGTTAACTTTTAAAGCAAAGATTGTACATAAATACAGATTTTAAATACAGTGAAGATTGTCTTGGGTTACTTTCAACCCCATTATCAACCCATCCCATCCCCGGACCAAGAGGGTACCTAATACAGAATAAACCCTCTAAGTATTTAGTAATGTTTTTAAAAAGACAGATTTAAAGGTACATGTGGGCAGCTTCTGGAAGAGGTAGAGAAATCAACTGAGTTTGTATTTTCTTTTATTTGATTTCAACTAGCAAGAGACTAGACTGATTGTTTCTCACTTTCAAAGTCTTAGTCTTGATGAAACTGACAACAAAGGCACAAATAAAGTGAAATTAAAATAATTATAACAAAGAGGAAAATCTGAATTTCCAACAGATAAATCAAACAAAATTGCATGTGGTTTAAGGTAAAAAATATATAACTAGATATTAAATAATTTGCAAATATACTTAGAATATAGAGTGAGAGTACAGAATTAGAAGATATAGCTTTCAAGAAAAATTAGGCAGATTTCCTTCTGGCAAGTGACAGGTCCTGAGTGTAACAGTAACCTCCATAGGACCAAGCCCTGGTTGAGGGCCAGGAGCGCACCCTAGGCATCATTTTATTACTCAACATCACAGTGGCTGGGTAAGCAATAGGCATCATGTATGTTCACTGATTGAATGTATGCTATACTGTATAGTCAGCATAATTGGTGTGGTTCAGATCTTATCAGTAAAAAGCTTCTTTAAGTAGGATGAAATGAGCACAATTTAGTGGTATTCCAAAACACTAACCTAAATCCAGTTATATTTTCTAATCCAACTCTAAAGACTTTTCAAGTGTTATTTAAAAAAAAAAAAAGCAATAAAACACCCCCCATCCCCCAGAAGAAATCTCATATAGAAAGACAAGATTAAGCCGGGCGTGGTGCCTCACACCTGTAATCCCAGTGACTCAGGAGGCAGAGGCAGGAGGATTGCAAGTCTGAGGCCAGAGGTAGCCTACGTAACTTAGCAAGACTCTGTCAAAAAATAAAAAAGTAAAAAATGGGCTTGGGATGAAGCTCAGTGGTAGAGTGCTTGTAAAGCATCTGGGAAGCCCCTGGGTTCAACTCCCAAGTAACATTAAAAAAAAAAAAAAAAAAAAAAAACCAGATAAACTGCCATTGGTTAGATTAATGTCAGTGGGGACTGCATGAACCTCCAAACACTAGGCAGCCCCATAGTGCCTTCGTGGAGCCACTGGAAAAGCTCACACTCATCTTCGAACTGCAGCACGGCCACTCAGTCCTGGGAGTGCTACAAGGAGGACAATGGCAGTATTGTGGAGGGTAAATTCTAAATGTTGTTAATTTAAATCAAGACACAATTCAACAGAGAAGTGACCTTATCACACTTGGAATAAAAGCCATCCCCATAAAGAGAGGGAAAATAAAAAATAAAATCAATGCAAACTCAGTCACAGTAGACAAAATATAATGCAGAAAAGTAGCTCATTAAAAAGCAAATATGATCATTAAACATATTCACATAAATGTAATCACCACCGTGATAGTCAACTGCTCAATAGGTATAAATGTTTAATACAACAGATGTTTCCAAAGAATTCAGTCCCAGTTTCATATTATACAGAAAAATTCCACTTGAGTTGTGAAGATGAGCTCCACTGTTGAAATGCCATCATTGGTACGGCTTCATTTAATATGTCAATGTAAGAGTAACTGCCAAGACCTTTTGCTACTTGCAAAGTTGTTCTCTGCCCCCACAACTGTTAACACCCTAGTATCAGTACAGGTTCTCAAGTATGTCAAAACTTCCAATGAGGAGCATAGGCTCCAGTGATTATCTCTAGCAGACCTGACAGTGTTAAGTATGTTGATACTTAATCACAAGACAGGCCACAGAAATAATAATTAGTGGGCAGCAGGAAGTATGGGAGCAAGCAGTAGGCCACTAGGTGATGAAAAACTGCACAATAAAAGGTTGTTAAATTAAGTGGTATTGACCTGGTGCAAGTAAGAAGTTTGTATAGCAAGGATTTGAAGAAGAAGATGTATTAATGAGAATGATACGAAGAAGTCTATCACAAAATAAGGCCACCTTCAACATATTATAAACTGTAGAACCATTCTGATCTTCAAGTTTGGGTTTGTGGAGAAGTTTCTGGATAAAGCATGACCACCAAACAGTTTTCCTTTAGCATAAACCTTTGGGTTTGATGTCATTGCCTTTGCCCCAAGTGCTTATCTCCCTTGGCTCTTCACATGGCTTGCTCCTTCTAGCTCAGGTGTTAGCTCAAGCATCACTTCCTCAGAGGCCTTCCCGATGTCCCACCTGAAGCATGCTATCTGCTATTCTCTAGACGGTACCCTGTTTATCTCCTTCACAGATATAAGATGATTATGGGTTAGAGTAACTGCTGTCTCAGCAAAGGCAGGAACTGGACCTATCTTGTTCACCTTTACTCAAAGACTAAGAAAGTTCCTGGCACATAACAGGTGAACAATAAATATTTGTTGAATGAATAAAAAATTACTATACCAAATTTACATGAACACATACATATACACACAAATACAGGAAAATGGGGAGTATCCAATAGAAAACAACCAAATGCTGAAAAGTATCGAAAATGATACCGTACATACAGGTGAATATGGTTTCAAAGAACAAGTACCAAAGGTATCTATCTTCAAAAATATGAAAATTTACAAAAAGGGGGTCTGGAACCATTATTTTCCATTTTTAGTGAGATGCAAACGAGAAAAAATGTTTACATTGCAATGAGTCAATATTAGCCATAAAAACTATGTGCTGCCAAATGGACTACCAGCAGAGCTGCTGGAATCTCCTCTCACTGCAGAGCATAAAATATGGTAACCACATATCCAGGTTTAGTTAAGAACAGCTTAGACTGCAGGTAATTATAAGCTAAAAAGTTGCTAAACGGCTTCTCTCCCAATTTTAAAATTTTGAATTTATAATTATGTAAAATAACATTCAATTTATAAATTGAATACAATGTACTTTAAAAACAGATGTCCTTTATCTGCTGATCATACCTCAGCATCACTTTTCTAGGTATTTTGCAGAAGCAATTACATTTACAAAAGGTCCGGCTTCATAATACAATCTGGTAACTAAGTCAAATGAAGTTACTCAAATCAAAGAGCAGAAGGTCTGCTGCTGAAATATTTAAAAATGCCTTTTAAAAGGGGGTGTTTATTACTGATAAGCTTTTTAAAAAGGATAAATATACTGAATTAACTCTAGCTATCCCTGAAAATAATTATACTACCATTTGTGCATTTTTTTTATGAGATGGAAAGTTAAATCAATAGACTGATAGGTTATACAAGTCAATTATTATCTGTTGAAATCTGGTGTAAGACAAGGGGACTTACTCCACATGAACTTTCACTGGACCCAGAATTAAATGGTGCCAGCAGTTACCAGTGCAGCTACTACTGGCAATGATGTCACACTGCACTGTTTTGGTGTCTGAACAAAAGTGGGATGAAGAAAAGAGACTGTGAAAGGTTTCCAGTAAGGTTTCCTTACAATTAGATTTAGCAGTAAATAACCAAACACAAAAAGAACAACTGTTAAGCCCCACTGAACACATTTAAGGTCGAGGATTTTAAAAGTTAATCCACTTTTCTTCCCCCAAGAGTTTATTTTTGGTAAAAAGCAGAAAAATTAGTTTTTCTACAAGGAAAATCTGCTTCTAAATGATAATTTGAAAATCTTGATATATATATATATATATTATATATTAAAAAAGACAAAAATAATGGCGAAGTGGGAATACAGACTAGGTACTGTAACTTTATAAAGGCTTGCCTAGGTCAAGAAGCAGCACGCACACACCTCATTTATGCAAACTAAAAATGTATATAAACGGCACAATACTGTGATATTGGGTCATGATACATTACCTGTACATATAACTACTACTTGTTATTAATAAACCTTTGGGACACTCAGTCTTATGCCCAACAAGACATCATTAAGTCTTTAAATCTTCTTTTCCCATTTTTTGGGAGGGCATGTCTAGATACTAATTTTCCCATCTAATATTCAAATATAGGAAACCGATTCCACAAGGTGCTTTAATTGATGAGACCTCAAGTGCTGTTCTCTCTGGATTTTTTGGATAGCAAACAGTCCATGGGGACCATACACAAATACTATGACAGAAGAGTTGTTACATTAAGTCTTTCAACGGAACTCAATTGGTGATGAAGCTTTATGACATGCTTGAACAACGCACTGAAGGGGATCCCATCTGAGTTAATACTTTGTCCAACCACTGTAGAGGTCCATTCAGATGAAGCTCAATCCAGCAGGGAGTACTTGTTACTGTCTGCCTTCTGTTTGAAAGAATAAAACAAATTTCAAAATATGAAATTAAAAGGCTGTATATACTAAAATCTAATTTCTTTTGAAAATTAATTTTGTATAATCATTATTTTGAGAAATAGTTGTTTTTCAAAGTACTCGAATAATTTTTTTAAGAGATTTATAAAAACATTCCTTTCCCCTCAAATTAAAATTAAACAATGAAGTCTGTCCCAAGCAAACTAAGACAGACGTACTCAATCAACCACACAATAGCAGACACTCAAATATCAAACAGAGTTTAAGTGCAACAGGATTAAAATTAAAGTATATCAAAACAAAACAGAATCTTAAGCTACACTCTTAGCACGGAATATTAGGACCTGGAGTTGAATTTTCCCTGACAGAGCCAATGAGCACATCCCCTTTAGCAACATCATTCAGGCTTTTGACTAAATAAAAGCAAAAACAAAACAACCAACCAAACAAATCAACAAAAAACATGTCTAGTACTTCAATTAGCTCAATTGGTAGAGTGCTGCTCTGCACTTTTTGAGGACCAGGGTTGG
Source organism: Pedetes capensis (assembly GCA_007922755.1). NCBI lineage: Eukaryota > Metazoa > Chordata > Mammalia > Rodentia > Pedetidae > Pedetes > Pedetes capensis. Next base: position 222,150 of record VMDO01000633.1, on the reverse strand, counting down.
ATCCCAGCACTGCAAACTTTGGAGAAGGACGTGGCAATCCACTTCCAAAGCACACCTCAAATAATCAACCACTGAAAACCCTATGTGGGTTGCTATGAGTCAGACTCAGACTTGATGGCATCTAACAATAACAAGTACTTCAACAAAGGACTACTCCCTGGGAATCACAAATTATTCCATGATATTATGTAACTCCTATGCACTGATTTTGGTTTTATCTTATTTGCTATATAGAATAAGCCAATAACCTTACTTTTGCTTCTTCCACATGAGGGCTCTTTGAACACAAAAAAGTCCTTTATCAAATTTTTTTTTTTTTTTTTGGCAGTAGGGAGTTGAACCTAAGGCCTCACACATGCTAGGCAAGCACTCTACCACTAAGATACACACTTTTGCCCCTTTTTATTTCTTATTTTGAGACATGGTTTCGCTAAGTTAGGCAGGATGCCTCTGGCCTCAAATTGGCAATCCTCTTGGTTCCACCTCCCTAGTTGCTGAAATTACAGGTGTGCACCACCACACTTGGCTACCACTATTAATTCTTTATCTCTAAAGACACATTCCCAATACAATTTAAAACTGTATTTCTAAGGATGCAATTTTCTGAGGCAGATGATGTCAATACCCCACTATATCCTTCAGATCTTCAATGTGCTCTAGCCAACTTGCAAGTGCAGGTATCTGAATTTCTATGCCTGAGAATGTCTCTGATATGCACGTGCTTTTTGTTGCTTTAGGTTCTGTCAAGTCATAGAAAGCTAGAAATGCCATGATATTAACATCAGTTGACCATGGATAACAGAAAGAGAAACCATGGGTAAGAGGGAACTAGTTACTCAGGTGGTCTCAACTTACTTATGCAGCCTTATTTTTCTTTACTTTCTATACTCCAAACCAAACCGCTATTCAATTATCAGGATTACAATTTCCCAACCCCACTCATTCCTATCTAATGAAATCAATCCATCTTTTAGCATCTAGATCATGTGCCAATTATACCAGGAAGTTTTCCCTGAGTCCAAAGTGAAAGCATCTTTCCTTCTGTGAGCATAACCCATCAAATATATCCCTTTTATGGTATGCAGCACTCTGTATTATATTAAAATATGCTTCTGTACATGTTTTAACCATATCTTCTATAATGCCAGCAAAATAATTTACAGAAGTTTTAAATATAGAGGCCTCCAACATTATTATGTTATGTAAAGGTCTTTTGATTCCACGACTTTGGTGAAAATAGATATAAATGCAAAAAGAATAGAATAAAAAAAATTACATTGCAGAAATTCAAGAACTGAATATGTAGTTCATACCGGTATTCTGCTCCCCACCCTTTCACAAAACTCATTCTTATGGTGCACATTCTAGTTAGCTGATATACGGCTTCAAAACCCTGATTAACAGACTGAGCCAGAAGAGCAGCAAATTCCTGGTTGTTGAAGATCTTCAGGTTACAGCCTAGGATTGAGAAAAAGTAAAAGAAATTGTGAAATAACAGCATCATTATTAGAAAATAATTTTAAAAGGGCTATAGATTTTAGAATATGAGCATGCAAATCACCTCCTGATTCCTAAAATTATTACCAACTAGAAAAGCTAAGTAAGTTGACGTGATAGGTTTATTTACATTGTTGAGTCCATACCTGGTGGAATTTTACACACTGTTGCGGGGTGCCAGCCGTATCTCTGATTACAATTGGGGCTCTGCACAAAGATTGCACTATCACTTAGGCACTCAGCAAAAACTTCCCCACCTATGTAATACAAGCGCACTCCTCTTCCTAAAACAAAATATATATGGAGTTAGTTTTAGAACACTTAGTACTTCAGTGTGACTTTGGGAGAGTCTTCTTGGAGGAATTCTGAAGTGATAAATGATATTTCCACAGCTTTGCTTTTCTGAACACTAACTCTAAAATATGTCACTGTATACTTTTCAAATTACTTTTTAAATGATTTTATTGATTTTTAAAAGTAGTATATGCTAACCAAAAAGATTTAAACAATGTAGAGAAGTACATGGATAGTGAGAGTTTTACAAAAACCATATACTATTTTTAAATTAATTTTAAAAACTGAGTTAATTTTGAAGGGATTGACTAACATGTGGGCAAATATATCCTTTTTTTGGCAGTATTGAGAGGTTGAACCTAGGGCCTTGTGCATGCTAGGCAAGTGCTCTACCACTGAACTGTACTCCCCACTCCCATTTGTACTTTTTATTTTTGAGACAGGGTCTTACTAAGTTGCAGAGGCTCCCTCCTCTGGCCTCGAATTCAAGATCGTACTGCTTCAGCCTCTCAAGTCACTGGGATTACAGGCCTGTGCCATGGTACCCTGTCATATCTTATATTTTTTTTAGGTAAGATCAAGTCGGGTCCAACTCATAGCAACCCTCACAGGGTTTTCAATGGCTAATTGTTTCAGGATTGCTTTGGGAGTGGATTTCCTTAAAGATCTCACTAAGGTAAAGAAAAAAAAGATTTGAAAATATTAAGAGGTTCAAAAACTATATATTATGGCAGCAACCAAATCTCTAGACATATAAGCCAAACTAAGAAAAAAATTAGAGATATTTTAATACTTCTCTAAAAATGTGATTAATCAAAAAACATGAAAAAAATATATATAAGAATTAAAAAAAAAAAAAAAGACACCTGTGATAGGCAGAGTTCTACAATGGCACATAAGAATTGACCCAGGTGTGAAAACATCATTGCTATTACTCAATCACATACTAGGTTAAGAGATTTTTCAGATGTAATCAGCTGACCGTAAGAAGGGGAAATTATCTTTGCAGCAAAAGAAAACTAATAAGACAACCAATGAGCCAGATTAAATAGATGAATGGAGAAGCTGGTACCCTATTCTCTTAACACTATGGACTATTTGTGAATTAATCAACCATACTTGGCTATCAGGAAAATAGTAAGTATAAAAAGATTTTTTTTTACACTACATTTTCTGGTCAAAACCACTAGGAAAAAAAGTAAAAAGTTGATCTAAAATTACAGTAATCTAAAGTATTGTTGGAAGAAGTGAGCAGGACAGAGAAAAACATGTTAAATTTTTATGTGAAACTCCAATTAAAACACAAAAACATGAAAAATAAACTATGTAAGTAAAGTAAGGGCAGATCATCTTCCAACCATCTTCAGAGGCCTTCCACACCTACAATGATACCTGGGCACTCTAACAAGATAATCCAAATTTACACATTAAGATTTGAGAATTCTACATGAAGCCAAGTAATAGACTTTCCATTCACTACAATTTTACAGTATCAAAATCACTCAGGTAATCAGCATTATTGCTCATAGGAGGTGATGGTTAATTCAAAGAAAACAGAAGCAAACTTGTTAAAAGAAGTTACTGTAAGGTGAATGATGCTCAATTATTAGTGGCTTTCAAAATGTTTTATTTCACCGTCAAAAAAATACTGAGGATTTCAAAGAGCTTGGTTATGTGTGGATTATATTTATGGAAAATTACCACAGTTGATACTAAACATGAGAAACGCATTAATTCATTTAAAAATAAAAACAATACACCTATTACTTATTAATGTAATATGTTTATGAAAAAAAACCCTGTATTCCCAAATTAAAAATAAAGAGGAAGTAGCAATATTTTCAGTGCTTCACAGTTTTGTAAGTTTCTTTAATGTCTGGCATACCAGAAGAGCTAGATTCTTGTATTAGATCTACATTTCATCTCTTGCAAAATCATATGCCTGGTAGTCTCTGGAATACGCCACTGTGCACTTTCGAGAAAATGAGAGTAAAAATGGCAAGTAGTATCTGTACAATCAGGAAAACAGTTTTGACCTCACAAACTTGCTGAAATGGTTTCTGATACTGCTAGGGATTCCCAGATTATATTAAGACGCTCTGAATTATATTTTGAACTACATTAAGTGATACTTCTATAGTTTTAGGTATCTAGCCTCAGATTAACAGTTAGCACACTTGATTTAATATATGAACTCACTGAGGGGAGAAAAAAATCAGGAGATACAAATGACAAAAAAATTTCATGATTTGAAAAATCATAACCCCCAAATATGAACACAGCAACTTTTAAGACTGATAGAGACTCAGCAAGTTAAAGTTATTTCAGCACATTTAGTGAAGAATTTCCCACTATCAAGGGAGCCAAAGACAAAGTCAAGGAAAAGAGTTTGCAGACTGAAGAATCACCACAAGCTATTAAAAGCACTGAGGCCTGAGTACTTAACTGTGACAGCACTTAACCAGTGGAGAGGAGGCTCAGATTTTTATAAGCAAGCTGTCAATGTGGTACACTACATAATGTCCTAATTATGAGTATGTAGCATTGGTCTCTTGCACAAGGGAAAGAAAACATACCTATATGTCTTCTTGTCATTTCTACTGTAGCATTTCGATTAACGTTGGAGAGTAAACCTAAGCAGAACCTCTCCGAATTTGACGGATCTGTAAAGCCATCTACGGTGAGGGAGGGCTGTGAGGCATGGAAGGTCTCTCCAACCCTCTGGTTTAATTCATAATATGCTATCGAACACCAAAAGGCAGGTTCTGAGTAAGTAACTGGCTGCAAATCTGAAAAAAAGTAAATAAGTAAAAGGAAGAAATGCTGTATGCACAATTCAAGACACAAGTAGATTGAACATCATCGACTTTATATGCTCTATGCCTGCATACACAGGAAGCAATTCAGGAAGTAGATGTAAGATCTCTATCAGTTTCCACATCATACCAGATTTTTAATATTTGTCATACAAATCCAGTTTTGTTAAATCATAATACATTTTCACCTTTTCAAATTTCCCCCATCTCATGAAGTCATTTTATGTTGGATTATTACTAGCTTTAGTATAATTCCTGTTCAAATACAAAATCATAGGCGAAAGTAAGTCAACTTGCCATACTTGGTGCATTTCTAAAATGAATAATGAAGGTAATTTTTGGTACGATAAAGTACAGAGTTGGAGCAAAGATTAATGATTCAAAAGTCACAAGAAAAAGTGCCATAATAAAAGGACATAAAATATGATATTTTTATACACTTTTGTTTTGACTTGGTGACTTACCCTAGTTACAAAAAATTCATGCATATAAGAATGAGAATAAAATACAAAGAATATGCAAGTGGAAACAATATGGAGTTGTTGTTGTTGTTGTTGTTAGATGCCGTCGAGTCGGTATCTGACTCATAGCGACCCTCATAGGGTTTTCAATGGCTGACTCTTTTTGGGATTGCCTTGGGAGTGGATTGCCAGGTCCTTCTCCCATTTTTGCGGTGCTGGGAATTAAACTCAGGACCTCAGAGACTGCAGCACAGTGCTCACAATATGGAGTGGAGTCTACTTATTTCACAGGAAAATGAAGATTGCAGGTATTTAACTTCTGTAATTAAATTAAATTAATTAATTAACTAACTAATTTATTTTTTGTGGTACTGGGGTTAAACCCAGGGCCTGGAGCTTGCATGCTTTGTAAGTGCTGTACCACTGAGCTGCACCCTCTGCCCACTTTTTTTACTGTTTTGAGACAGGGTCTCGCTAAATTATGCAGACTGCCTCTGGTCTTCAACTTGTGATTCTCCTGCCTCCATCTCCTGAGCCGCTGGGATTACAGGCTTGCACCACAGCGCCTGGCTTAACTTCTGTAATTTTGATTAAAATGCATCAAAAGGAATTTATGAAAGAAAAAAACCTGACACTTTCCAGAATAAATTCCAAACATGTAGAAGCTAAAGAAAAATTGTGAAATGTCAAGGGAAAATGAGGGCCAAAACCAAACATGAATGTTATGTATGCATACATATATATGTGTACACACACATTCTTTCTTACAATGTATATATTTGTATGTACATATCCCCCATAACACATAATGTGTGTATATATAAAAGAGGTGTATAAGGTGTGTATGTATATATAAGTTAACTGCTACAAGACATACCATAAATGTACCCAAAAGAAATTACCCATAAGGCTATCAAATTTTCCATAAAGAACAAGATTTCAATGAATATAAAACAGAATGTTTCATATACTTATAGGTGCCAGTAGAAAATACTCTTAGTAATATTGAAACACGGCATCAATTGTTTTTAAAGGTACTGTTTGCATAATTTTTTGATTATTCATTGGTATTCCTTTTTTATATACTTGAAAAATAATTTTCAGAGAGGACTTTCACTAAGTAGGTAATATAGTAAAAACAGTAGGAAGCATATACAACTTACCCAAGCTATGATTAACAGGAGACAGAGTAGTAGGAGACAGTTCTGCCGGAGAGCCTAAAATTCAAGGAGAAAATGTGAATGTAGAAAATTAAGTATTTCCAGAACTTCTGACCAAGCAATAATAATACTGACCATATCTGGCTGTAATTATCACCAAAAAATAAAAAGATAATTTAAATTTCAAGAATTTAAGATATATAACTACTTTATTTTTAATTCAGGGGGGCTTCAATATATAAAAGGGACAAACAGGTATAAATAATCTTTGCTTCTGGTCACCTAGAACCCCTTCCAAAAGGAATCCACTATTGACAGCTCCTTATTTATCTTTCTAGAAATGTTCTATGGACCATATTAGCAAATACATGTTTTGTGCCTCCTCTTTTCATATACAAAGGTAACATAGTTCTGAATGTGTATATTCTATCAGTAAATGATGTTGATGTTTCTATATCATTTACTTATCTGTCTGTATCTGTCAGTCAGCAGCTTAACGTATCATGGTACTGTATGGTCCTGTAATGATGGATATTCAGGCTACTTTTGATGTTTTGGTTCAAAAACTAAGACTGCTATGACTAATCTTGAACATTTTGCTTACTTCTAATCATATCTGAAGGATACTCGTAGAGAAATTGCCAGGTCAAGGACTTTGTGCATTTGTAACTTACATAGGTTTTGGTTAAATTACCATTCACACAGCCTGTGGCACTTTACATGCCCAGTAACAACACAAACTGTTAAGGAGATGCCGATGGTGTAACCGCTGACAGATAAAAACACTGTCTCAACAAGTACTGCTTTAGTTTGGATTTCTATTACACACGACATGGAGCTTTATGCTTATTTATTTTGCATTTCCTCTTTGTGAAGTCTGTTGTTTTCTTTTGCTTATTCTTCTCTTATAATAATTCTCATTTTAAAAATGATTTATAGAAGGTTCTTCATGTATTAGTGATATTAATCTCTCATGGTAAGGCTTGCAAATATTTGGTCATTTGTTTTATGACTCAATTATAAGTTTGATCATACAGCATTATAAACTGTTCATGTCATAGTTTAAAACAGTGGAGATTGTGGATAGCCTTCTCTTACTGGTAAGTTTTCTCTTACTCTTGACTTTAAGGCAATGCTTCTATTATTTTCCTACTAAGTATAACTGGCTTTGAAACAGAGAGAGAGAACATTACTTATTCAGAATTTTTGCATTCATAGTCTCAAGCAATACTAGTGGGTATTACTATTATGATCAATGTTATAACTTAGGAACTTTATGTCTTTTTTCTCTGTTCTGTAACCATTTAAATTGTTTTTTAATGGCCTCTTCTTTCAAAGTTTGGTAGAATTCTGTGAAATTGTATGCAGTTAACAATTTCCTAGGGTCTACTCAGAGATTTCTCTATTTCTTTTGTGAAAGTTGACTTATTAAAACAGCTCTATTGCTTAGAATCAGTTTTATTAAATTTTCTCAAAAAAATTATCCAATTCTTTCTGTTTTAAGTAAACAATATAAACCTCAACAAGAAAAAAAGGCACAGACAAAACACATTTGTGTATATGTCAAATAATCTTATACAATTATAAATACAGGATAGAGTTTGTATATATGATCATTCTTTACATATTTAGGAAAAGTCACCTAAAAAATCATCATCTACATATTTCTCCTATGCTTCAAACATACACTATGGCCTGGATATAGAATAAGGGAGGTCAGGCTGGATCCCTGCAGTCTCTGTACCACATAACTACCAAAACCACAACATAAATTGGCAGCTAACAAAGGTGAAAATGGCAGCCCCCAAATAAACAGACCAATTAGAAAAAGAGATCAGATGGTAATTATTTTTTTAGAACACAGCTTTCCATAACACAATTATGTTTTGTTTCCCAGTTTGAAAAATCTGCTGGCAAATCACAACAGGTACCACTAAGAAAGGTCAAAATATATTTAGAACAATGAACTAACATTCATTGCTGTTTCCTGAAACAGATATAAAATAAACCAAAGCCACTATTACAAATGGAGGAAACTGAAGAATTATTCATCTTTTACTGTTTACTCCTCTATTCAATACTTATTAGAAGTGACCAGTAGTGTCACAATTTATTAATTTAAATGAATTAGGAGTTGAATCAGATATGACAAGAGTTATTTAGATTTACAAATTACAAAAAGGTTCATTATAAAATTTTTAAAACTTAAATTAAGTGAATAGATAATAGAAGTTTTATAGAAAAACATTCCTTAAAAGAAAGTGAAGAAGCTGATAATTAAACTATGAATTATTCATACCTAAGTGTTGTTGTAGTCTGGCCTACCACAGACTTTCTTGTTAGGAGGGGTAATAAATTTGAATCAGCAGTATGTACTATTTGCAGCTAAAACATCTAGAGAAATCCTGTGTTGATATATTTTTCAAAAAGGAAATGTTAGATGATTTTATAAATAAGTGCTAAAGTATCCGCCTAAAATGTTTAATCTCATCAAGAATTTATGAGCCAGTGTTTCTTTGCACTGTCAATACTTGGTGATATCTATCAATTTAACAGCTTTAAAATTGGCAACTTTTACCATTTTTAATTCTATTTTTGATATAACTAGTACATTTGTAATTTTTGTCCATTTTTTCTTTTAACTACTGTTTTTTCCTCTTGATTTGTAAGTTTTTAGATTTAGAAATCAGTTGTTAGGATTGCCATGCATTTCTAAATATCCCCCCAGTTTCTGGATCTGTGTAGGTACATCTTGCAAGGTGACATTAAAAATCTGTTTTTACTTTTGGGGCTGGGGATGTAGCTGAGTGGTAGTGCATTTGCTGAGCATGTGCAAGGCCCTGGGTTTAATCCCCAGCACTGCCAAAAAAAAAAAGAAAAAAAGACTTAAAATTTATTTTTACTTTTTAGAAAAAAAAAACCTTTATTTATCAGAATAGTTTTAGATTCATAGCAAAATTGAATAGAAAATACAAAGAGGTCCTATATACCCCTGCTGTTCCATAATCGCATTCACTATCAACATTCCCACATTATCATTAGAGCTCACTCTTGGATGTTATACTTTCTATGGGTTTTGGCAAATGTATATAACATGTATCCACCATTTGTACTATTATGTTAGAATAGCTTCACTTCCCTAAAAATGCTGTGCTTTATCTAGTCAATGCTCCCTTTTCTGTAACCCCTAAACATTTTACAGTCTCTACAGTTTGTCTTTTTTAGAATGTCATATAGTTAGAATCATACAGCATGTAGCCTTTACAGATTGATATCTTTTACTTAACAATATGAATCTAAGTTTCCTCCTTGTCTTTTCGTAGCTTGTTAGGTCTTTTCTCCTTTTCACTAAATGATATTACATTGTCTATATGCAACTACAGTTCATACATTCACCCACCGAGTGCTTACTAAAGTAGAAACCTACTAAAATTTCTATGGCTGTGCATTGTGGTAGTTGTTAGGTACTGTCAAGTCATGTCCCACTCACAGTGACCCTCATAGGGTTTTCAATGGCTGGTTGTTTCAGGAATGGACTGCCACATCCTTCTCCCATTTTTGTGGTGCTGGGGATCGGACTCAGGTCCTCAGAAAGTGTGGAGCAGCACTCTACCAACTGAGCTAAACCCCAACCCTGGCTATGCACATTCTTGTTGAAACTTGGTGCCACCAAGTCGGTGTCCGACTCATAGTGACCCTATGTACAACAGATAAAACACTATTGGCAGTGCTTCTCTGCTATTGATAAGGTCTTCAACGGCTGTTTTTTACAAGTGGTTTGCCAGGTCCTTCTCCCAAGCCTACAGAACCTGGTGTTCCCAGGCAGTCTCTTAGTACTTAGAAGTACTAACCAGGTCTGACCCTGGTTAGCTTCCGAGATCTGAGAAGATCAGATGCCATAATGGTATGGTTGCAGGCTAGCCACGCATAGGCAACTGCAACTAAGCAGCCCCAGCACAGAGCTAGTCATCTTCATCAGCCAGTTCTAATACATGTCATTAGCTGAGTACAAGGTAGCAAAGGAAGTCTGACCAAGGTTAGAAAGCAATGAGATATCCTACAGATATGCCATATTCACACCTGAAAGTCCTGCAAAGGAAAGGGATTGACCTGCTTTGAAACCAAAGGTGATCTGATATTAAATTAAGCACCAAATCATCAGTCATTTCAATGCCTACTTAGAGGGGAGAAATCAGCTATACAACCTAGCAGCTATAAAGAGAAAAGGTGGATTTTTCCAAGGGAAAGTATTATCTACATTACTCTCCAGTAAAATCTAATATGTAATACGAAGAACCTAATTTAAAAACATGAGACATACAAAGTAGGAAAAATTAATTCATAGTCAAGAAATAAAACAGATAAAAAGAAGCAGACCTATATATTAACCAGATATTGGAATTAGGAGATAAAGACCCTAACATGGAAATTATAAATCTGAAAATTTAAGTATCTGAAGATTTAATTGGCTTAACAGCAGATCAAAAATTAAACCCAAATACACATTATCAGCCCTTTGTCACATTATCACTAGAAAAAGAAGTCAAGATAATCAATGGAGCAAGGAAAGTCTTTTCAATAAATGGTGCTGGAATACACAAATGCCTGAAGAACAGTAATGAAGAGTAGGAATAAAAAGCAGAAATGATGAATAAAAAGCATTATTTTTATCCTTTAAAAAATCTTTAAAAAACCAACTCAAAGGCTAAAGGCAAAAATAACATTGTACATAGGGTTTTAAATATGTTTAAGTAAAACATATTACAATAGCACAAGCAATGGTGGTAGATCAATGGACTTACAGTATTGTGAAGTTCTTAAATTTCATATGAAGTTGTAAAATATTACAACTTAACCCTCCAGGTAAAACATGCTAAGCACAGGGTAATAAGTAAACCCTACAGAGCAAACAATACCGTTACCGCTAAAAAGCAAAAAAAGAATAGAACGGAATAAAAGAAATATCTGATTAGTCTAAAAGGCAACAAAACAGGAGCAGAGGAATAAAAACCATACAGGACAAAAAGAGAAAATAACAAAATGGTTACCTAACTTCAATTATTTCAATAATAACTTTAAATGTAAGTGGACTAAATTTTCCAAATAAAAGATAAAGACTGTTAGGTTGAAAAAGCATATAATGCTATCCGTAAGAAACATACCTGAATTATAAAGATGAATGTAGACTGAAAGTATAAGGAAGAAAAATATGCCATGCCACACAGATAAGAAAGACAGGGGATGTTAATAGGAGTCAGACTTTATAATTAGAGCCAATTCATCAGGAAGGCATAGTAATTCAAAATGTCTAATTACAGAGATTTAAAAATACATGATGCAAAACCTGACAGGACTAAAGACTGCAAAAACAAAATCAGAGTGTACTCTTCTCCATGACCAGAACAAAAAGCTTTAAAAAATCAAAGAGGATTAAGAGGATTTAAGCACTACCAACTACCCTGATCTAAATGACATTTAAAACACTATAATTGCATAACACTTTCTTTTCAACTATATATGAAACTCTCTTAAGCAACATATTATGAATAAAACAATTTTTATATAATTTCAAAGGACTTAAGTTATACATAGTATAATTTTTGACCATAAAAAATTAAATTAGAAATCAATGATGTATTCAGAAAATCTCCATTCTGCTTTTAAAAAAAAAAAAAAAAAAAAAAAAAAACTTCTTTGAGACTGGGCTTTGCTATGTAGCACAGCTTGGCTATCAGAAAATAATTAAATGCTAAAAAAACAAGGTATGAAAACTTCTAGTATGGAACTGAAACACGGGCTAGAGGAAAACTGATTAAAAAAAATACCAAACTTTTGTTTTAGGCTGGGTTTTGCTGTGTAGCCCAGGCTGGGTCTCAAATTTGTGTCAATCTTCCTGCCTCAGACTTCCAAGTCCTGGGAATACAGGTGTGTGCCCCTACCACTGGCTAAAAAAATAAAAGTAAAAATAAAAATAAAAATAAAATCAAACTTCCAAATAATAATGGGTCAGAAAGTAATTAAATGGTAATGAAAAAAAGTACTAAATCTTCTAGTATGGACCTACAATAAGGCTTAGAGGGAAACTGATAACACTAAATGTTATACATTAGGAAAAGAAATTAGTGATTGAAATGTATACCACAAGAGTCAAGAAAGGAAGAAGAGACGAATTTCAAGTAGACAGAAGAAAATAATATAGAATAGAAATAAATGAAATAGGAAATATAAAGGCAACAACAAAAAATGATAATAAAAGTTGGTTCTTTGAAACTATTAACTGCTAAGTCCCTAAGAGAAAAGTCAAATTACCAGTGTTACAAATTTAAACATAGGACATTACTATAAATCTTATAGATATCCAGTGGGTAACAAATATTAGAAATAACTTTATAGGAGTAAATTTTATAACTAAGAGAAAATAAAATTTGTTAAAAACTAAAAGTATTATAGGCTGGGGATGTAACTTAGTGGTAGAGTGCTTGCCTTGCATGTGCAGGTCCCTGAGTTCCATCCCTAGCACCACAAAAAAACAAAAGAATCAAACACAGAAAATTGAAAATCTAATAACTCTTGACTTAAATAATACTAATCTTATGGAAACTGTTTTTGAAAACGGGGGAAATCTTTTCCACCAACAGTTTATGACATTAAAACTGATAAAAGCAATACAAGAAAAGTACAGACCAATCTTTTACAAACACATAAAAATCCTAGCCAGGCGTGGTGGTGCATGCCTGTAATCCCAGAGGCTCGGGAGGCAGAGGCAGGAGGATCACAAGTTTTAGACCAGAGGCAGTCTGTGTAACTTAGGGAGACCCTGTCTCAAAAAAATAAAAAAATAAATAAAATAAAATAAAAAATTAAAAAAAAAAGGGCTGGGGGTGCAGCTCAGTGGTCCAGCACTTGCAGAGCATGAAAGCACGAGACCCTGCATTCAACCCCTAGTACAAAATAGATAAATAAGTAAATAAATAAAAATAAAAATCCTTACAAAACTAGCAAACTAAATCCATAAACATTTTAAAGGGTGAATTAACCATAACCAAATAAGGCCAAACAGGGTTTGCCATTAGAAAATCACTTAGTGGAATTCACCTCATAAAATAAATGGCATCAGGCTCTGGGTTCATTCCCTAGCACAAACAATTCACCATAGGAGTAAAATTATATCATCTTCTTAATGACTACGGAAACAACAATGGACAAAATTCAATAGCCATTTAATAAAAAACCTTCAGAGCATTAGGAACAGAAAAGAAATTTCTCAGTCTGACAAAGAACACCTGTAAAATATCCACAATCACCACCCTACTTAATAGGGAATTATGGAATGTATTCCCTCTTACCATTTTTATTCAACATTTTACTAGGTCTTCACTAGGACAAAAAAAGATAGAGGAAAGAAAGGAAACAGTCCTGATTCAACAGATGATGATGCTGTATCTGTAGAAAATCTCAAGAATTTACAGAATTCTAGAACCAAAACTTGAATCTACCAAGGAATTTCAGGGAAAAAATAATATTCAAAACCTAAATATTTTCCAACATCCTAGGAACAAATTAGAAAAAATTTAAATTTAAAAACAATACATTTGTAGTAACACTAAAAGGTATAATGTGCTGAGGAATGTATCTAATAAAAAGATATTTATCTCCGATAATATCTATTAAATAGGCAGAGAAATATCATAGCCAATTAAGACTGCTGCATTTGTCAGAGAAGCAGTCTAAATGTGAACCCTGTCTTGAAGTACATAAAACAATTGACTTATGACAAGAAAAAATTACAAATTATTTTCTATTATTTAATTCCATCCTTCCATCTCTAAATTCTGTGTGTGCTTTAAAAGTACAACATATTTAGAACCCAAATGTTATAAATTACTAAACATATGTATGGTTTTAGTAGTATATTCTCAAAACTTTATTATTTACTGTATTAGCCAAATAAAACTTGCTTAACGAAGTACTACAAACTGGGTGGCCTCAACAAACAACAGAAATTTATTCTCTTACAGTTTTGGAGGATACAAGTCCAAAATAAAGGTGACAACAGGACCATGCTCTCTCAAAGGCTTCAAGGGAGAATCTGTTCCATGCCTTTCTTTTAAGCTTCTAGATTCAATAATCCTTGGCTTCCAGCTACTAACTCCAATAGTTGCCTCCATCTTAAGGCCTTCTTCCCTGCATGTCTCTTTTCTTCTACAAACACTAGTCCTGTAGGATTAGGGGCCCACAGTATTCCAGTATAACTTTATCTTAATCATGTCTGCAAAGATTCTATTTCCAAGTAAGACCACATTCTGAGGTACTGAAGATTAGAACTTCAAAATATCTTTTTGGACAGAGGCATTCAACCCCTTTTGGCTTCCTGGGATGCATGAAATAAAAAAAGAATTGTCTTGGGCTGCACACAAATTATATAATATAGCTAAGTACATATATATAATAAGGTGGATCATGCAGAAAATAAATGCTAAACGCCACATGATGTTAAAAGATTTGGTGGAGCCACTTTACTAGGTCCTGGGTCACAAGCAGCCCATGGGCCACGAGTTAAACATGCTTGTTTTACAAGATCCAATTCAACCCACTGACACAGACATATTAAAAAGTCTTTTAAGTCTGCATCTTTGCATATCCTGGGCTAAGCACAGTACACTTCGAAGATACAAAAGTAAATTGTCAGTTATGTAATCCACATCTTACATTCCACTTATTTGTCTATATACTTGTTTGAACAAGTAAGTTCATAAAATCATGACTTGAAAAGGGACTGACTACAAAATACTATAAAGGTTTATCAAATGTTTAGATCTGTTGTGATATCTAGTCTGATCTCTGATGTCCCCCACAAGACTTTAATGGAAGAATGAAGCCCTTACCACAGTCTTTTCAAAAAATGGGGAAAACAAACAAAAGCAAAAATGGGACAGGTGCTGGTTCATATAGCTAGCCTCTTCTGCTACTCCTTTTGTCTTCTGGTTGCCTTTTCAAAAATTATTAATTCATTTTATCCCAGCAGGGTGTGAAAAATAAATTTAATTATGTCCTTCCCCATAGGAGGTATGAATCAGAGTTGTATGGGAGGAAACATTTGTTTTAAACTGGGATCCTGCATCCACCAGAACGAACACACACATACCCCACCCCCACCTCCCTCTCCCCCTCTCTCCCTCCCTCCTTTCTTTCTACCTTTCCTCTTTATTTATTTTGACACAGGGTCTTGCTATGTTTCTCAGATTGCCCAGGCTGGCCTCGAGTGATCCTCCTGCCTTAGCATCCTGAGTACGTGGGAAACAGGTGTGCTACCACACCCCTCTGAACTATCTTGCCATGTCACTAAGACAGGAATTGAAAATGAGTAACAGACTAGTAGTTAAGACAATTTTTAGTATCGCACGAATTAGATAAACAGATGGTCATTACAGGAGGTAATTTTAAATATGCCATTTTAAAAGTCAGTAACAGTGCTTCCCTGAAACAGAATTAGAACTACCAGGTTCAAAGCCAGTCCCAATACTGATTTCACTTGAACTGACTGAGCTTATTATCCCTTTTTAAATTCTGACTCATTTACCATAAGCAATGATTATACCATGTTGCAGCACTTCATGCTGTGCTATCAGTCCTTTATAAGGCTGGATTCAGAGTCTACTATAGGGACATAACCTATTTTGTTTATCTGTGATGGGTACCTGGGTGCTTTCCACTTTTGGAATGTTATGAATAATGCTTACATGAATAATCACATACAAATTTTATATGTACGTGTTTAAATTCTCTTGGGTGTAGACCTAGGATTCAAAATGCTGGTCGATACAGTAATTCTATGTTTAAATTTTTGAGGAACTGCAAACTGTTCCAAAAGGGTTGAATCATCTTACATTTCTACCAGCTAACATATGAGGACTCTGGTTTTTGCATATCCTCACCAACACTTGTTAGTGCCCTTTTTTGGGTGTTTCTGTTTGTCGTTTGTTTTGTTTTTTTAGTACTAGGGGATTGAAGCCAGGGCCTCACACATACTAGGCAAGTACTGTACCACTAAGCTGCACCCCAGACTGCTTTTTTTTATTTTGAGACAGGGTCTCACAAAGTAATGCAGGTTGCCTCTGGCCTCAAACTTGTAATCCTCCCAAGTATCTGGGATTACAGGCATATACCACAGAGTCTGGTTGTTAGTGTCCTTTATTGAACACAGACATCTAAAGGGTATGAAGTAGTATTTCATTGTAATTTATGATGTTCAGCTACTTTACATGCCATCCATTTTTAAATGCCACAGTAGCAGCTACCCATTATGTAGCAAAAAATAACACTATTGATTAAAGAACAGAGTTTCCTGGAATCCAGGCATGTTAAGATATATTTGAAAAGCCAAATATTGTTTGCATTAAAATGTGTGACATGTTATTTCCAATGATTAGACTATCTGCTACTCCTAATAGCCATAAATATGATTAGCTACAGCAGAAGCTTCTTTAGCTAGTTGTCTAAAAAAATGGAAGGATTCAAACAATAGAATTATTATAAAACAAGTCCCTCTCCCTGTCTAATGCTAATTCATTTAAAAGTAATTTAGACTCTCATAACTGCAGAATGTGTTAGTGTTAGGTATATAGAAATGCTGACGGTAGACTGTTGAGTAGTGATATTAAAGTGTCTAATCTTTAAGGTACAGACAAGGTGGAATGATTCAAACTGGATAATTATAAAGATATCAGAGGAATTTCATTAGTAATGTACTAATTCTACTGGGTAACTACATTTATTATATAACAACTGGTTTAAAGCTCTGATGTAATATTTATTATTATATGATGAAATTTCTCTGTAATTGCTTGGATATAACAGCTAACTATTAGAAATTAGTCACAGTAGATCAAGTACAAGGTATTTTGCGTAAATAACCTACCACAATTCAGAACTCACTATTAGGTTAAAGGAGCACTGAAAAGGTGATCCCCATCCCTTCACTCTCAAGTTACCCTAAAAACTTCTTACTATGGTCTTTCATCAGAGATTTTTATACCTAGAGTAAATGAAACTTTAAACAGAACACTGAATATTTTAAAAAGAAATAAAAGCATGGAAGTATTTTCAAATTTTCATTTACTCTAATGACAGAAAATTCTAACAATTATTTTGCAGTATATGTTCGCTTCTTTAGTGACAAGGCAGCCCCCTCTGATGGTTCAAATAATGGTAATCATCAAAATAGAAGATTCTCTTTTTTGGTATATTTCACAACTTCTCTACATTTAGGAAGGATGTCTCTTGTGAGTTTCAAACAATGCGAGAAATATACAGTCCCCCTCGGTGTCTGTGGGGGATTGGTTATAGGACACCATTACAGATACCAAAATCCAACAGATGCTCACGTCTCTATATAAAATGGCACAGTAAATACTGTGTAAATTGTTTTCATATAGTACTGTTTAAGGAATAA
This sequence comes from Pedetes capensis, assembly GCA_007922755.1. Lineage (NCBI taxonomy): Eukaryota > Metazoa > Chordata > Mammalia > Rodentia > Pedetidae > Pedetes > Pedetes capensis. The sequence continues at coordinate 204,470 of VMDO01000633.1, read as the reverse complement.
TGACCAAAAAGGTCTGTATATGTTCAATACAGATGCAATTTTTCTTCTTATATTTTCAACCTACAGCTGCTTGAATCCAGGGATGTGAAACTTGTTGATACCAAGGACTGATGATATGTATAATTATTGAAGAATTTTGGAAGATATCTTTTTTACCTGTGTCCATACTTTGGTTCAACTGTTGGTCACTTGTTTCTCCATCTTCACTGATATATCCAGGTGGTGGCGTTTCTGCAAAAGTTTAGAATAAATCAAGCATAGTTGATTTGCTGTGATTTCATCTTTTCTCCCAGCTACTAACTACAATCAATGAAGCATTCCAAATGGCAAAATAAGAATGGATATAACATTGTTATAGAAAGCATTATTGGGTACTGAAGCTTATGATTCAGGTTCTGATCCAAATCTTGCAGGTGAATCCTTAAAACCTATGTATAATACAATCCAGCTCTCTTGACATATTTTCTTAAGCATTATTTACCTATCTTGCTCATTCTCATACTGGGTTAAGAGCCAAAAATATAACTTCAAAGATGCTTCAGTTCTGAGTCAGGAGGCTTCAAAGATATAAGTACCAACAGGTTTTTTGTTTTGTTTTGTTTTGTTTTTTAAACTAATAGACTTTGTGGATGAGTACTTAGGAAAAGATTAAAAGACATGGATGGACACATACACAGGGATTTCAGATTACAAAGAGTAATACATTTGTATCATACACTAAATTGTATAGAAAAAAAATGGTAACAAGATTCAGGACTGAATTCTATCTAAAAACTGCATTTTTTCCAGGAACTTCTAACTGGTAAATTCTAAGTGTTTGAAGGAGAAAATTCAAGTATAAACAACACACAAAACAGAGGCAAAACACTCCTGAAACCAAATATTAGGATTCTAGCATGTCATTTCCAACACATTTTCTGAACAAAATGTTTATGTTTAGGAGGCATCTGAATAGCTGAATAAGCAATACAGAAAATAAAAACATTTATACAATTTCATCATTTGTGATCTTACAGGAAGAAAAGCAAGTTCAAAAGATTTTAACATTTACATTGCTCAACAGTTTAAAGCAATTTGGGATAATGCAGACACAGTTTAAAAGAATTTAGTAATTATTACAAGGGAGAGAAGAAAGATATGATTAAGGATCTCCCTTACTGAGCCATTAAAATCTATCTTCAGTAAGCCAATCATAAATTTTAACTTCAGTATCAAACTTTTCACTTAAGGGTCAGTATTCCAAAATCTTTAAAAATAAAATTTTAACAAAAATTATCTTCATATATACAAATAAAGAACAAAATTAAGAATAAATCACATCACTATGGACTATTTTAAAGGTTAAAGCTAATAAAATTAAACAGCGGTAAGCTTTGTCAGTTTAACCACCACTGTCTCAAAAGACCTAAGTTGGAAGAAATACTGAACTTTAAGATATTTTATCCATTATTTCTTCATTATTATATAACTATAATCTGATAATAAGGTATTAGCATTTTAGAAAAAAATGTTAAAATTTGTTTTGAAGTGGGAAAAAAAGTGATTTCTGGCTGAGGATGTAGCTCGGTACTTGAGCACTTGCTATTATGCATAAGGCTCTGGGTTTCAGCCCCAGCATCACACCAAAAGAAAAAAAAGGGGAATTCTTTGGTTTTGCTGTCACTTGGAGCTGTATAAACCCTCACTGTCCAGAAAACTGGTAGAGTTCATTTCTGATTTTCTACTTTATAAAATATTAACATCTAAATAGTTAATAGAATAGTTAAAAGAATAAAGAACAAAAATAAGCACAAACATATTCACATGTGAAGGCCACTCAACATTTCGATTAATGGCCTTGCAAATAAGGGGCTGGGGTTTAGCTCAGTTGGTAGAGTGCTCCTCTGCACTCTCTGAGGACCTGAGTTTGATCCCCAGCACTGCGAAAATGGAAGAAGGATGTGGCAATCCACTCCTGAAGCAATCCCAAAGCAATGAGCCACTGAAAAAACCCTACAGGGGTTGTGTTGCTATGAGTTGGACACAACTCAACAACACCTAACACCATTTCAGTTGGGAGAGTGCTGGTCCACATTCTCTGAAGACATGAGTTCGATTCCTAGCACCGCAAGAAAGGGAGAAGGACGTGACAATCCACTCCCGAAGCAATCAGCTATTGGAAACCCTATGGAAGTTGTTATGAGTTGGAATCAACTCGACAGCACCTAACAACTACCTTGCAAATAACTGTTAGGTATATGTCTTACAAGACTGTACATTTATACCTTAATTTGCTGGTATTGTTGAGTAACAGTAACTCCCACATCAAAGATTTAAAATGACTCCCTTCCTCATACCTTGAATGCACTCACATAAGTGTACACACGCGCGCGCGCGCGTGCACACACACACACACACACACACACACACACACACACACACACACACACACACTAAAAACCAGCAACTCCACTCCCCAGTTTACAAAATAGAAACTGAATTCTTCTATTTGGGAAATGTCCCATTTTATAGTTCTGCTTTCCCTTCACCCTACTCCATGGTACTGTATCCCACCTTCTCCTCTTCCTCCTAACTTCTCAAAAAAGTTTCTATTTACTAGTTACCTAAAAAAGCCGTCTTAAATCCTCTTTTGGAATAAAAGAGTAATCAAAGAAATTTAGAACAATCAGAAATCATTTCCCATCTATAAAACTAGCTATTAAAAAATATACTCCTTCCTTTTCTTATACTTTTAAAACTGTCCTCAATAAGCAACCATTGTTTCCATGACAAAACACACTAAAGAATTTTTTTAATGTATTTGGAACTCTTTGGTTTCTTACATATTCTTAGTTTTATAAAATAAGAGTGGAATAAAGAAACATTTAAAAAAAAGAAGGGGAAAAGTGAGATACTAAAAATCCAGTATGTACTTTAATCCTCATCCCAGTATCACCTTTAGTTTTTACTAGGAGAAAAACAAAGGCAAATGCTCAAAAAAGGTAAAAAATTATTAGCTGTTCTCTTAAAAAGTAGTAAAAAGAAAAATGACAAGTATTGTACTGTGAAAATATTACTGGTTCACATAAAACAAGAGCAAGAATGGAATTTGAGAACAAAGCAGTTCAATTCATTCATTTTTCACTAAGAGTTACCAAAGTCCATATAAACATAATAAAATTAGAGGCTTTCTGATTTTTAGTATTGCTTCATCTATAGAACTAAAATATTATATCTCACATAGAAATGTTACATTTGTCTTAAACATTATCTAACCATCTAAGAAAAAGTGATTATTTTGGTATATTTTTAGTTATATTTTTCCAGGAATACTTTTCTTGAGCCATTTATTTTGCTTACATTCTACATCTCTCTTAACTTCAACAACTAAGACAAACTTACTAAGATCTTTTCTTTTCTGCTTCTTAACAGTACTTTGATTAAAGTCACTGCAAAAGAAAATAAAATATAAAGTAAAACTTTTCTCCACACAAAACTGTTTAGTGTACTAGGCATCCCACAAAATAATCACCCAACAAAATGAGACTTTTCTACCCGAACTTCAGGAGCAGTTTGAGAACGTGAAACCACAATTTACTAATATTCCAATGTTTATGACAAAATTTCTGTCTAAGTTTTAGGAAATTCAGAAGGCAAAAATACCTGGGATATAATTACTCTGTGGCTCAATTCCCGCTGGGAAATTAGTGTTTTCTGGAATGGAGTGGGTGTAATCATCCAGAGGTGGTAGTTCTGTTAGAATCTCAGTGTGCCGGGGCACTAATACAGGAGGCAAAACTGCAAGAGTTAAAGAATTCTGAGTTAGTTGGAAAGAGCAAAAAAGTAGAGGGACTTTATTAAAGTTCTCACAAAAGGGAAGGTAATAGCTTAGCTTTTAAGGTTAAGGTCCACCTATGTGGTATTTTACTGACAAACTGACAAATCTGAGTATGTCTTTAATTTATATAGTTCGCCACCTAAGTTTCCAAATTTGAGTTTATCTCATACTTTTGGGGATAATTTATGACCCAAGCAATATTATACTACTACAAAGGCTCATAACTCCTCACTCAGAAAATTCAGGGAAAGAATTGTTTCGATCTGTAAAGTCACATTTAGAGAATTTTCTAAAAACATAGTTTGTTTTTATTTTTAAGTTTCAAGCACAAAGCTAAGTGACAAGTCTTGCTACAACCTTTACTAACTGCTTATATACAAGTGTTATCATTAAAACACTTCTGAAAGCACTCAAAGAGCAAACTCCTTCAAAATTGGCACTGTAGCAGAGACATGTAGAGGTCTGTCAGTTTCACTTGAAGCAAATGGCAAACCTATGGGATTTCCTGGACATGAACTTCGATGTCCAGTAAGGTACCAGCCCAAGAAACAAACATAGGAAGACATGTTTTTCCATAAAAATTTATAAACCAACAAAGCATTTTTAACTATTACCAAATAATATGCTCAATATAAGATCATCAGTTTTACGCTGAAATTTCCTTGGGCAACAGATTATCTGAATATACTTAAGTTCAGGCACTTAATTTATAACCAGGAAAAAACCCTACAGTTTTCCTACCTGGTGTCTCAACTCTCTGGTAGTGGTAAGGGTTTACACACACTTCATCCTTTTTCAGATTAAAAGCATATTCGCAGTTTTCAATTGCCTTGAGTTCATGGTGGCTGTGAAGATCAGGCCAGCGCCATAAGCGGCAATATATAACATGTGGCAACCCTTTTCGATGTGAAACTTGAAGACGACCATCAAGAGACCTATTGGGAAGCAAGGGAAAAAGATAGGAGGGAACTTTAAAAAAAAGTCAACAGGGCTAAATTAATATACTAAGAGCATAAAGAAAGGCATGATAGCCATTTAGTTTTAGTGAGAACCAAGAAGAAACGTGTGTTCTTTAATGACTGACAGGGCAGTACTAGCAGATGTTTCCTATCAGTATACTACATTAATGACTTACATGCCAATGAAAGGCTAACCATTCGGGGAAAATTGATCCTTTTAAAAAGAAAGTCATATTTGAAAAAATTTTTGTCAACATCTATCTTTAATTAGTCAAACTCTTTCAAAGGGCATTAATTCTATACATAATTGAATAGTCGAAAAAGGAAGTAGTGTGAAAAATGATAAATATCAACAATGATGTGACAGTAACTTACTCAGACTGATGTAACTCATTCAGTTGTGACTGTTTTAGTAACTAAGGTATATTTATATAGCTCACACATAAATGCGGATGATGATGAATATGATGAGATGAAATGAACAAAATACCAATATACTTAAAAGAGAATGAGTTGATTTTAAAAAGATAACAGAAAAATGAGTAAGCCTATTAACTGTGATATAAGGGGTTCAGTAAATAACTATGTATTAGTATAAAGATGAGACTTAGATGATAATAAGATATTTAGCAAAATCTGGTCATGTAATAGATTAATCTAATCTGGAACTACAATGAGTATATAGTTATCAAACTTCTTATTCTTTAGGGGATACAATAAAGAATATTCAAACTAAAATTGCATCGATCAAAACATCACCTGAAACATTTAATATACTTAATGCTGGCAAGCACATATTTTAAATGCTATGCCTTATTTTACATGAAGGAAACATCCTAGGCAAAATTACACTAAGCAACCCAGTAAAGGTCTTCCAAAGCAACCCCCCTCCCACAAGATCTCTAGGATTCGATAGAGGGCAAAATATTCACCTGGTTTGTTCAGAGAAGCTGTAAAGGCCTGTTGTATCCCACTGATCTATCGTATTTGGTGTACTCAGTCCCCAAATTTCAGAGCAAGTGCTGTGCATAAATTGAAAAACAAAAAATTGATGTGAACATGGAAGCATGGTTATTCAAAATACCATGATGTAAAACATGGAGAATGTACAGAGTACTTCCTTCACCCAGAAAATATACACATTGTTCACTTTTTCAGTCACTTGGTGCTAGTTACTATATTTTCTATATGAAGGAAGCCAATAAAATGGAACATGTGACTCCAGATAAGTTATGAATGTTTTTAAAATGTGAACATCAATGCTCTAGCTTAATGAAATCATACCTATAATGTCCTTTCCAATTTCCTCTACTTAAAACAAAACTCTAACACTTAAGCGATCAGCCTTATTAACAGTGCTTCATTTTATCACTGAGTTTAAAAAAAAAAAAAAAAAAAAACTTTGAAAACAGATGTCAATTGTTACTGGTAGCACAGGTAAAATCCTAATAGAAATAAACACATCCACAATTTAAGACTTTCAGGTTACTTGGTGGTGATATATATATTCAGTTTTACTGAAAATTGTTATTGCTGTTACCACTATAAAGAACAAAAAAGTAGATTTTGAAATTAGTATAGCACACTTTAAATTTTTCTTCCACATATCTTTCTGGAACATGAGTAGCCCAGAGATAATTCTCCCTATTTTCCCCACTATTACTTCATTTCAAAGTATTTTCTGGTCTTTGGGGGAAAGGAAGAATTTGAAAGGAACTTTTGGAATGAACTTTTGACTGCTGTCTTTCTCAGATCCTAAGCTATACCTTCTAAATTAGTCAAAGGTAATTTCTGAAACTCAATTTCATTTCTCACATAGTACAAAGACATCAAAATCTCAATGAGGAAGAGGAACATTTCAAAACAACTCCTGAAAATAAACAATTGCCTAAATTCAAAATTTACACTTTGCTAGTGAGCTAATTAGGCTGGGGTTTATTAGCTCAGTTGGTAGAGTGCTCTGTGCTCTCTGAAGCCCTGGGTTTGATCCCCAGTACTGCAAAAAATGGGAGAAGGAACTGGCAGTGCACTCTAGAAACAATCCCTAAACAATTTGCCATTAAAAACCCTACAAACAGCAAAGAAGCACTGACACAGTGACAGGCATAGCATAGTGCTGGGGGAGTGTTTCCGTCCTATCGTACATATGGTGGCTATGAGACCCGACTTGTTTTGTTGTTGTTGTTAGGTGCTGTCCAGTTGTTTTCCACTCATAGCGAACCTCACAGGGTTTTCAATGGCTGACTGTTTCAGGACTGCCTTGGGGGTGGATTGCCACATCCTTCTCCCATTTTTGCGGTACTGAGAATTGAACCTGGGACTTCAGAGACTGCAAAACAGCACTCTACCAGCTGAGCTAAATCCCATGGGGCACTTCTCTAGGGGTTACAGTTAAGTGTATAGTTTAAAAATAAATATAAATAAACCAGCATGCTCAGAAATTATCCCGTACCATCTTGAGACATTTTAGAGTCTCTTGCTTTTTTATGTATAAACTTAAAAACTACAAAAGTCAAAAAAGCTAAGAAATTGAAGGAAAATTTAGACTTTTCCTTTTTCCCCCAAGATACATTGATTTTCAAATCATGACACAAATGTTTTCTTTGTTTAAGATATTATCAACCATTTTCTAGAAAAATATAGCAAAGTACAGTTTAGGCAAGTGCTCTACCCCTGAGCTACACTGCCAGCCCTAGCAAAATATAGTTTAATCACAACAGAATCACCTAAATTCTAAAGTCTTGCAACTCAAGAGTTTAAGGATGTTGGCATACAACAGAGATACTTGCAAACTCATGTCTACTGCAGCACTACTCACAGCCTATGCAGCCTATGCTATGGAGTCAGCCAAAGTGCCCATCAATACAAGAAGGGCTGAAAAAAATGTGGTACATACATACACAATGGAGATTTATTCAGTCGTAAAGAACAAAATTATGTCCTATGCAGGAAAATGAATGGAACTGGAGATTACCATGTTAAGTGAAATAACCTAGACTCATACAAATATCACAATTTCTCTCATATGCAAAATCTAGATTTTTTTCAAAAAAGACATGAAAGTGGAAAGGGGACTTTCTAGGAAGAGGAAGGTCACCAGTGGGAGAGGGGATAGAGAGGGCAATCACATTACATACATGTATGAAAATGTCACAATGAGAGTCATTATTTTATACAGTGAATATATGCTGATTAAAAATAAAAACAAAATTGCAAAAAAAAAAAAAAATCAGCACTCCAGAGAAAAAGATGACAGAATTCAGTCTCTACAATGTTCCATCTCAAATATCTAGTATATAACCAAAAATAACTAAAAGTGAAGAATCAGGATGTTAACCCTAGTCAAAATAAAAGTCAACAGAAACAGGTTCCAAGATGAACTAGCAGAATTTTAAAGTAACTATTATGAATATGTACAAGAACTGAATGAATATATTAGGAATCCCAGTTGATTAATGGAAACTAAAAATGAAACACAGAAATACTAGAACTGAACCTTAGAAACTCAAAAGATAATAATTTAATCTGATGGCTGGGAGAAAAGTCAAGTCAGTGAATCTGAAGACAGGTTGACAGAAATCACTTAACCAGAAATACTGAAATAAAAAGGACTGATTAACAAAATGAACAATTTCAGCAACATGTGCAGTCGCAGAAAAATAACAGGAAAAGACTGAAATAATAATGGCTGAAAAAAAATAGCTGAAGCATTTTCAACTCTTAAACCATTTTCAACTTAGTAAAGTATTAAATTTATATATTCAAAAAGCTCAGTGAACATAAGGAGTTTAAATTAAAAAATAAAAAATCACACTTGTCAAATTGCTAAAAACAAAATTGTTGAAACAGCAACAAATACACAAGCTGATGGCATGAACAACTCCATTCAAATCCCTGCAATTAAGACCTGACCAAATTCTAGTGTGGTTTCTAGCATCCTCTGGCAGGATCCCTGGGACCATCCAGTCCCCTACTGAGCGGGTGTGTATAAAAGCCAAAAGTTGCCAAAAGAGTTTACCACTTGTTCGAGCCAACACTTGATGATAGGATACTGTCTGAGCATTTCTATTGTATACCCTTTCTGTCTCTTTGAGATAAATTTATCTCAAATCAAGAGAGTTGTTCTCAAAAGACTTAAAAGCCATTCCTTTCAAATGTAATCATCAGAAAGGCCTCTGCCCTCCAATATAAGGTAGGGTTAAAAAAATATCAATAAAACAGAGATGACCCTAAATGTACGGAGGCTGAAGAGCACTTTTACAGCTTTTTGCTATTTTTTTTTTACTTCCTTGACTCTCCCTGAGCCCCTGCCCCTCTTCATTCTCTCACTCTATTCCTTCACACTTCCTTAACATGCAGTCACCTCTGTGCAAATCAGAATTAAACTCAGTACTTTCCCTACTGTACTAGCTACTGAATAAAATCAATTCTTACTGCTTTTAAATCATTCCTGCTTTATCTCCAGCAGTAGCCAGAGAAGAGCATTCCTTTATACATACAGGCATAGGTTTCAACTTCTCATCAGAAACAATGGAAGTCAAAAGACAATGGAACATCTTTACAGTTTAGAACTAAAAGGCAAAACCTCTCAATCTAAAAGTTTATAACAGAAGTTTACTTTGTAAAAGAAATCAAAACAAAAAAAAATGTTCAGATGAACAAAGACAGCAGACCGCACAAAAAAAATGCTAAAGGGACATTCTTCAGGATAAAGAGAAAGGACAACACATGGAAACTCAAAATCACAGGAAAAAATTAAGAAAACAAAGTATAGAGGTAACCACAGAGAGTAATAGTTTTATCTTAATTTATAGAAAAGGGAGATGATAGATTACAGTAAAAATTATAACTCAAAAGGTATGTGGGTATAATGTGTGCACAACAGTGGCACAACAGGAAGTGTTAAAGCAACTATTCTGTTACAGAGCTAAAGAACATACTGTAATCTGAAAAGCAACCAAAATTGAAAAAGCAGAAGAGATATAACTAAAAGTTATCAATAATATTTAAATGAAATACTACAAAATAACTATAGGAGCCAGGTGGTGCACGCCTATAATCCCACCAAGGAGGATGAGAAGGGGATTATGAGTTGATGACAGAAATGGCCTGCACAATTTACTGAGTCCCTGTCTCAAAATGAAAACAAAGACTAGAAACAAAAGGGCTGGGGGCACAGTTCAGTGGTATTACACTTGGCTGGCATGTACAAGCCTCTGGGTTCAACTCTCCAGTACCGTAAAAAAATAAAAATTAAAAATAATAAAAATTTAAAATAACTACAAAGAAAGCATGAAAGAAAAGGAAAAATAAAGAGACAGTAATAGAAAACAAAGAATAAAACACTTAATCATAGCAACAGTAACTTAAATATAAATATACCACACACTCCAATAAATGATTTGTCAAAATAAACCAACATGCAAAATGTCCACAAAAGATGTAATTTAAATAAAGATACAGATATCATCTGTACAAACAGTAAGTTTAAGGCAGATGAGGCTATAATATCAGAAATAAGATCAAAGACTATGACTAGAGAAAGAAATTTTTTAAGAGGGTCAATTCATCAGAAGTCATTAATAATCCTGTATATATCGAAAAACAGTTTCAAATCGCTCAGGAATGGTGCTTGCATAACATGCACAACACCCTGGATCAATCCCCAGCACTGGAGGGGTAGGGGTAGAAAACAAAATACATGAAGCAAAAACTAACAGATCTATAAGGACAAATCAATAGTCTGAGTAATCTCAGGAATTCTTTGGCAAGTTAGACCACACACATACACATCTATAAATGACAGAAGAGAAATCACAGAATAAATTAGAAAATACTTTAAATGTCTCCATGATATAAAAAAAGGGGTTTTTTTTGGGGGGGGGGAGTTAAACAGGAAAAAGTACTACTTAAATGGAAATTTACAGCTTAAATATTAAGAAAAATTTGGGGCTGGAAGTGTAGCTCAGTGGTAAAGCACTTGTTAGCTAGCACATGTACATTCTCAGGTCCAATCTGAAAAAAAAAGCTTTGAAATTGCCTGGAGCCATGACACAAGCCTCTAATTCCAGCTACTCGGGAGGTTTAGGCAGGAGAATCTCAACTTCTACACCAGCAGCAGCCTGCAAAACTTAATAAGACCCTGCCTCAAAATGAAAAATAAAATGGGCTAAGGGTCCAGCTCAATGGTAGAGCACATGCCTAGCACACGCAGGCTCTGGGTTCAATCCCCAAGCAATGGAAAAAAAAAAAAAAAAAAAGAAAGAAAAGAAAAAGAAAAAAAATCAAACTGGAGATTAACGATGATATAAAACTAATCAACACTGCACTAAAGTCTGGCCAGTATGACAAGGTAAGAGAAAGTAAAGTAAAGAAAGTAAAGACAAAAAATACTGAAAAGGAATGAAACACAACTGCTTTTTTTAGGCCAATGACCAAATCCTACGTGTCTTAAAAAAACCTCTAGAACACACTAGAGAATATAGCAATGTTGTAGGATATAAAAGCAACTTATAAAATTTCAGTGTATTTCATTATATTAGCAATAAATAATTTGAAAATTAAAAATTTTAAATTGTGTCAAAACATAAAATACTTAGAAAAAAAAGTTCAACATAAGAACTGTATGTTAGCAACCAAAAATCTTGCTGAACGATATTTTTAAAGTCTCAGTATATAGAGATACGGGGGCTGGGATTTAGCTCAGTTGGTAGAGCACTGCTCTGCAGTCTCTGAGGTCCCGAGTTTGATTCCCAGCACCGCAAAATGGGAGAAGGACATGGCAACCCACTCCCCAAGTCAATCCCGAAACAGCCATTGAAAACCCTATGAGGGTCGCTATGAGTCGGACTCGACTCGACGGCACCTAACAACAACAACAACAATATAGAGATACACTATATTCACAGATTAGACGACTCAATGTTAAGATGTCTATTCACCCTAATGATTATGGTCTATTTGTTTCCAATCTATTAGAGCAATAATTTTAGAAAAATATTTTGGTAGCAATTGACAAGCTAATTCAAAACGTAAATGGAAATGCAAAGGGTTTCATTTCCTTTTTATTTTGGGGGGAGGCAGTATTGGGGATTGAACTCAGGACCTTCCTCTTACTAGTCAAACGCTCTACCACTGAGCTACATCTCCATACGTGAAAGAGATTTTGAATAGCAAAACAATCTTGAAAAAGAATTACCAATATGTTGATAAATCTCAGAAATATTCTGTTAATCAAGAAAAGCAGAAGACTAAAGACTAGCTGCCTACAGCCATATCACCCTAGCTTCTGACCCATCTGATCTCAGAAGCTAAGCAGGGTTGGGCCTGGTTAGTACTTGGATGAGACCACCTGGGAGTATCAGGTAATGTAGGCTTAGGAGAAGGACCTGGCAGCCCACTCCCGAAACAAAAAAACCTTATGAATATCAGCCATAAAAAACCTTATGAATATCAGAGAAGCACTGTCAGTGTCAAGTGGTGTTTTGATTTGCACAAAGGGTTGCCATGAGTCAGATCCAAATCGAAGGCACCTAACAACAACAACAGAGACTAAACACTGACTAATTCTATTTACATGAAATCCTACAAGGGGCAAAACACAATGAAATGACAAAACCTCAAATATTCAGTGCCTACAGAACCACTGGGAAGGAGTATGAGGGAACTTTCTGAGTAACTGAAATGCTCCACATAATACAACTGGCATATGCATTTGCCAAATCCTATTCAACTGAACATGGCTTGTGCATTTCACCAAATGAAAATTTTACAAAAAGAGGTAAAAACTCCACAAAACCACTCAACATAGCAAAAACTGCAAGAAAAGTACAGTTAAAAAATTCATTTGATAATTTAACATGACAAAGAAGGCCCCTTAGGAATTGATATTGAAATATCACTGAAATTAAGTAAGAGAAAGCAAGCCTAGTACCATATGTATAGCATACTAAATTCTGGGTTTTTTTTTTTTTTAAAGACCTGTTTTTTAAAAAGAACCTATTTTTGAGATTGATCTACGTAGGGACCCTGAAAACATAATCACTGGATAGGGAGCCTGGAGGTAACTCACCACAACCACAAAGTGTGACTCAGCTACAGCAAGCACTTACAGAAAGAAGTGAAGAATGCCTATAAGCTGAGAGGCTCCAGCAGCAGGAAACGCAAGCAAGGTGGACAGCTGCCCCACCTCCTGGGGAGAGGAGATGACTCCATCTCCTGAAGAGAACTTCGGAGATTGGCAACTCTAAGCTGAGGTCAGACAAAAGACTATCTTCAACTGACCAACAACGCCACCTAAGAGACTCCCATATTAGAGACCCAGAAAGAAGCTACTGCAGTACTTTATGCCGCCACCCCAACCCCACCACCCTGCCCCAGCTGTGCTTGGGATTGAACACAGGCCTTTGCATGGGACAATTGCTGTACCATTGCGTAGTACCACCAGGCCTTTTCTTACTTTTGTTTTCACACTGGGTCTTGTTGAGTTGAGCAGCCTATGGCCTGGGGCTTGAGGCCCTCCGGCCTCAGCCTTCCAAGATGCAGAGATTGTAGGTATACACCAGGGTGTCTGGTTCTTTTTTTTTCCTTTTCCTCCTTTTGTTAAATTTGTTTTCCTTTCTTTTTTTTCTAATGCAATTTTTATTTTGCTTCTTTTTTTAGTTTACTTTATCTTTTGTTGCCTGTGTATCTCTTTTTCTATTTACCACACTTTTTAGAATCATTTGTATTTTATTTCTTATTTTAAAAAAAGAAAATCTCTTAGGCTTTTTACCTCCTATTGTTCTGAACATTTACTTGATTTTTTAATACATTTTTTCTTTATTGTGCAATCTTTTTTTTTTGTCTTTTTCTCCCTCTTCCTAATATTCATTTCCTTTCTAGATCTTTTGATTTTTTTTTTTTTTTACTTAATTCTTGTTATATCCTTCTATATTCCCTTTCTCTGTCCTGCCCTCCTTTTTTATTTCAGGCAATTATTAGGTTTACCTTCACTCTAAAATACTGGTAACTTCATCGTTTACTATATTTTGTTATTGCCATTTTCTGGTTTTATGAACATTGGTGGTATAGTAGTTAGCTTTAACTGATTTCAAGTGTATTTTCGTATCTGGTTTGGCCAGGTATGGTACTTGTTACACTGGTTTATCTTCTTATCTAGGAATGGTGTTAGAGACTGAGATCTCAAGAGAAAAGCTGCTAAGAAAAATCCCAAATAAAGTAGGAAGAGCTGTCCATCCCAAAAGATGCACAAATCACAATACAGAAACACAAAAATCATGAAAAAGCAAGGCAACCCATTTTCTCCCAAAAGACCAAATTTCTTTAACTACTGAATCCAAAGATACTGATATGGTTGAAATGACAGACTAAGAATTCAAAAGTTTACTTGTAAAAAGATCAATGACTTCAAAGACGACACAAAGAAGCAGATATGTGTAGTAAGAAAATCAGTACAGGACCTGGATTAGAAAGCTACCAATGTAGAAGGCACAGTCAGCAAAATGGATGAGAAATTCACCAAGAAAATTATGACTTGGAGAGGGGAATTAAGCAGAAATATTAGAAATGAAGAACTCGATATATCAAATAAAAACAAAGTAAAATGCATCATCAGCAGACTGGACCAAGCAAAAAATAGAGTATCAGGGATGGAAAACAAGGTTGAGGAAACACCACATGCAGATATCAACAAAGAAAAAAAAAATTAAAAGAACATGACCTCAATTTCCATGACCTCTGGGCCATGACCATATCTAAAAATTCAGGGGCTAGATGAAGGAGCTGAGATAATAAAAAATTAAATTAAATTAAATTAAAAAAACATCATTCAATGAAATTTTAACAGAAAATTTCCCAAATCTGGGGAAGAAATGGACATCCAATCACAAGAGACATTAAGAACCATAAATAGAAATGATCAGAAAAGAACTTTTCCTTGACACATTTTAGTTAAAATGCCAAGACTACAGAACAAAAAAACAATATTAAGAGTTGCAAGGGAAAGGCAAACCCATCAAAATAACAGCATATCTCTCAGCAAACAATAAAATCCAGGAAAGCATATGTTTCAGGCCCTGAAAGTAAATAACTCCTAACTAAGATTATTATATCAGGTAGAGTTATCATTTAAAATTGATGAAGAAATAAAGACCTTCCATGACAAGCACACACTAAAGCAATTCACAACCACCAAGTCAGCACTGTAGAAGATGCTTAAAGGAATCTTATACACACAGGAGGAAGACAAGACAGTCTCAATCACAAGAGTACAGGAAAAAATAAACTTCATGAGAGGAACAGCTGAATTAATGAGAATTAGGAAAGAACCAGTCACATCTAACTCAAAAAACCAGTAAACCTCTCATGTGAGTAAGCAAGAAAGAAAAGAGCCAATAGTATGAGAACCAACCAGGAAAACACCCAACACAATTAAATCAGCAAACTCCTCTCAATAATATCTCTAAATGTAAATGATTGTAGCTCTCCAATTAAAAGATACAGACTAGTAAAGCAGAATTAAAAAGAAGATCCAACAATTTGTTGTCTACAAGAAATACATCTCACTAGCAAGGATGATCACAAACTGAAAGTTAAAGGATGAAAATAGATAAATCAAACAAATGGAAGCCAAAAACAAAACAAACAAAAAACCGAGGATGAGCCATTTTCATTTCAAAAAAAGTATACTTCAAGTTAAAAATAGAAGACAAACAAGGATGTGACATATCTACATATTAATTAAGGGAACAATCAATCAAGAAGATACAACTGTAAATATACAGGCAATGAATACGGATGTACCCAATTTCATAAAACAAACACTACTGGACATAAAGGGACAGACACATCCAGATACAATAATAGCTGTGACTTCAATTCTCCAATCTTATTAACAGATAAAAAATGTAGAAAAAAAAAAGAGAAACATTAGAGTTTGTAGAGTTTCTACAAAAAATCACCTGAAGTTAATAGACATCTACAGAATACTTCTGTCTGCGTCTATAGCACCCTGGCATCCAATCCCACCTGATCTTGGAAGTTAAGCATGGTCGACCTGGTTACTCCTTAGATGGAAGACTGCCTGGGAATATGAGGTGCTGCAAGCTAGGGAGAATGATCTGGCAATCCACCCCCAAAACAATCTGCCATTGAAAACCCTATGAATAGCAAAGAAGTACTGACAACAGTGCCAGGTCAGGAGGGTCTCATTCTGTTGCACACAGGGTCACTATGAGTCGGACCTGACTTGACGGCACCTAACAACACAGAATACTCCATCCAAAAGCTACAGAATACACGTTCTTCTCAGCAGTCCATGGAACTTTCTCTAAAACGGATCATTTTTTAGGACATAAATCAAGTCTTTCTTTAAAAAAAATTATTGGTAATTTTTAATGTACAACTTAATGGGTCTCATTATGACATTTCCGTACATGCATTTCATTGTACATTGTTCCTGTTCACTTCCCTCTTACTCTTTCATGATTCCCCTCCCCACCAATGGTCTCTCTTTTACTTGTGTGACTTGTGTGCATAAATCAAGTCTTAACAAAAGCAGAAAAATCAAAATAATTTAACGTATCTTATCAGACCATAATGGAATAAAATCAGAAATCAATGTCAAGAGAAATTACAGAAACTATACAAGCACATGGAGATTGAAAAACACAGTCTTAAATGATCAATAGGTACTTAAAGAAATTGGGAAGGAAATAAAAAAGAAATTCCTAAATCAAACCAAAATGAAAGCACAACTTACCAGAACCTTTTCAATAAAATAAAGGCAGTTCTAAGAGGGAAGTTTATAGCTACGAATGACAGCATTTAAAATTCAAAGACTCACATAACTTAATGATGCATCTCAAGGTCTTAGAAAAACAAGAACAAGAAAAATCCAAAACCAGCAGACAAAAAAAAATTAAAAGATCAAGCAGAAATTAATGAAATGGAAGCTAGCTAACTAAATAAATAAAACTGATGAAACAAAGACCTAGTTCTTTGAAAAGATAAACAAGATCTGTAAACCCTTAGCCAAATCAAAAGACAGAAATAAAATTGGTGATTAAAAAGGGGAAATTACAACAGATCCAAAGAAATCCAGAGAATCATTAAAGAATACTGTGAAAATTTATATTCGAGAAACCTGAAAAACTGAGACGATATGGATGAATTTCTAGACAAATAATGATCTGTCAAAATCAAATCAAGTGGATATAAATAACGTAAACACATCTAGAATGAGCAGTGACACTGAAGCATTAATACAAAGTCTTCCACCAAAGTAAAGCCCAGAATCAGATGAATGCACTGCTGGAATTCTACAAGAACTTTAAGGAATTACTACTGATGCTTCTCAAACGATTCCATAAAATTAATACGGAAGAGCTGGGTGCAGTGGCGCATGCCTGTAATCCCAGTGGCTGGGGAGGCAGAGGCAGGAGGATCGCAAGCTCGAGACCAGAGGCAGTCTGCGTAACTTAGTGAGACCCTGTCTCAAAAAAGTAAAAAATGGGCTGAGGGTGCAGCTCAGTGGTCCAGCACTTACAGAGCATTCAAGCCTGAGGCCCTGGGTTCAACTCCCAGTACCACCAAAAATAATAATAATAGTAATAATAATAATAAGAAGAAGAAGAAAGGAACACTACTAAACTCATTTTATGAAGCCAATATTACCCTGATACCAAAATCAGGTAAGGACACAACAAATAAGGAAAACTAGAGACCAATTTCCTGATGAACATAGATGCAAAAATCATTAATGAAATACTTGCAAATCGACTTCAACAACACATTAAAAAAAGCATATGCTACAATTAAGTTGGGAGAAGGATGTGGCAACCCACTCCCGAGGCAATCCCGAAACAATCAGCCATTAAAAACCCTATAAGGGTCGCTATGAGTCAGATACAACTCGAGGGCACCTAACAACAACAACAACAACAACAACAACAATTAAGTTGGTTTCATTCCAGGGATGCATCAGTGATTCAACATATACAAGACAACTAATGTAATACAGCAAATAAATAGACTTAATAACAGAAATCACAAAATCATCTCAATAGATGCAAAAGACCTTTGACAAAATTTAACATCCTTTCATGATAAAAGCCATGAAGAAACTAGGGACTGAAGGAACATACCTGAAGATAATAAAAACAATATATGAAAAACCTATATCCAACACCATATTAAATAGGGAAAAACTGAAAGTAATTCCTCTAAAATCAGGAATGAGATAAGAGTGTCTACTCTCTCCATTGTGATTCAGTATAGCAACTGAATTCTTAGTCAGAGTAATAAGGCAAGAGAAAGAAATAACAGGGATACAAATAGGAAAAGAAGTCAGATTATCCCTACTTATAGATATCTTCCTATACTTAAAAGAGCCTAAGGACTTCACCAGAAAACTCTTAGAGCTGATAAACACTTTCACCAAAGTAGCAGGACACTAAATCAACATACAAAAAAGAGCAGAACAATCCTATTCACAATAGTTGTAATAGTTTTTATTACAAAGAATAAAATACCTAGGACTAAACCTAACCAAGGGGGCAAAAGACCTTTATAATGAAAACTTTAAAATGCTAGAGAAAGAAACTGAAGATGACAGTAGAAGTTGTAAGCCACCCATGCTTATGCATCAGAAAATTTAACATTCTGAAAATGGCTGTATTACCAAAAGCAATGTATGGATTTCATGCAATCCCCATCAAAATCCCAATGATATTCTTCACCGATATAGAAAAAATAATCCTAAATTAACTCATTTGGAAGCACAAGAGAACCTGAATTACTAAAGTAACACTGAGCAGAAAGAGCAATGCAGGGGGGCATCACAAGATCTGATTTCAAATTATATTACAGAGCCACAGTAACAAAAACAGCATGGTACTGCCACAAAAACAGACTATGTAGACCAATGGAATAGAGGATCCAAAAATAAACCCACATAGCTACAGCCACTTCATGTTCAACAAAGGTACCAAAAATACAAGTTAGAAAAAAGACAGCCTCTTCAACAAATGGTGCTAGGAGAACTGGATATCCTCATGTAAAAGGCTGAAACTAGATCCCTCTCTCTCATTTTGTAAGAAAACCAGTTCAAAATGGATCTAAGACTTTAAGACATGAAACTTTGAAATTGCTAGAGGGAAACACAGGGGAAACACTTCAAAGCAAAGGCACAGGAAAGGAAATTATGAAAAGGACTCAAGAAACAATAACAAGAATTGACAAATGGGACTATATGAAATTAAAACCCTCCTGTACAACAAAGTACACAATTATCAGTGTGAAGAAACAGCCTATATAATGGAAGAAAATCTTTGCCAGCTATACATCAGACAGGGGACTATTATCTAGTAACATATAATAAGGAGCTCAAAAAGTTAGACACCAAAAAAGCACACTATCCAATCAAAATAAAAATGGGTAAAGAACTGAACAGAGAGAGGGCTCTCAAAAGAAGAAATACAAATGGTCAATAAATACATGAAAAATATTCAACATCCTTAGCCGATCAAAACTACATTGAAATATCATCTCACCCTAGTCAGAATGGCTAGCATTAACAAAACAAACAACAATGCTGGTGAGGAGTCCCAGTACACTGCTTGTGGCAATGTAGTTAGTTTGGTGGAACTACTATGGATATCAGTATGGAGGTTCCTCAAAAAAAAAAAAAAAAAAAAAGAACTACTATATCAACCAGCTAAACCACTACCACATATATATCTGAAGTAATCTAAGTCAACATACCATAGAGAAACCTGCTCAATCCATATTATTGTGGCACTACTCACAATAGCCAAGATATGGAACCAACCTAAGAATGTGTCAACAAGTAAGCAGATAAAAAAATGTGGTATATATATATGCCATGGAGTTTTATTCAACCATAAAGAAGGATGAAAATATGGCATTTGCTTGGAATAAGCCAGACCCAGACACATTACTTTTTCTCTCACATGTGAATATTAGATTTCAAGATATATTCAATATTAAAATATTTAGGGCCTGAGGTAGAAAGGGCATATGTAAGGGGAGAAAAGGGAATAAAGAAAAGGCAGAAAGGACAGTAAGAAAGAGTAATAACGAAAAGGAAGAGAGATATCACGTGTTTTGCCTTTAAAACAAAATCTAGGTGCACACACACACACACACACACACACACACACACGACATGCAAGAAGAAGGACGATGACAATTGGTAGGGAGGAGGGAGATAAAAGGAAGAGGATGATGATGGGTCAGTGGTGGAGGTGAACATGAGCGATGTACAATGACAGGCATGTACGGAAATGTCATGATGAAACCATTAAGTTGTAGACTAAAAAATTAGTAATGAAAAAGTAAAACAATGTTCAGTAAAAATATGTAAAAGTATCTGCTTATGAATAAAGACACAAAACATCACCATCAATAATAGGGACAGGGAGGGTATGTATGCCTGAATGTATGCAAGTACTTGTGCATATGTATACATACATAGATATATTTATTTTAAACTAGGTGAATGTTTTGTCTTTTTACCAAAATGAAACAAATGAAATAAAAAAAATATTGCCACAAAATTAAATGCAAATCAATGCCATCTTACGATTTCCATAACAAGATGTAATTCTAACCTTAGAAAACTACTAGAAGTAGACCAGATTGTTTCCTATTCTGTGTCATTTCAAGATCACTTTGGGCATTATAGGAGACAAGTAATAATAAAAGGCCAGCCCAGGTCCTCTTCATTTTTTGCTGACATACATGATGTCCTCTCTAGAATGTGCCTTTGTTACCAATTTTCTTCCATATGTATTTACTTCAACTGGTCCTTCCTAGCTACCTTTTCATTTTACTGCTAATGCTTTAGTATACCTAGAAAGCCAGTCAATTTTTAAAACTCTGGAGGGTTTAAACCAAGCCTTAATTTTAAGCCCAGGCACAGTGGCACACACCTGTAATCCCAGTAACTCAGGAGGCAGAGGAAGGAGGATTACAAGTTTGAGGTCACAGGACAGCCTCGAATTTGTAATCCTCCTGCTTCTGCCTCCTGAGTTGGGGGATTCTAAAAGTTTACATTTCAGATAACTCAGGAATCAAATGATCATAATATTGTAATAAAAACAAGTTTATACAACTGAATGTACTCGGAGTATGCCACCATTGCCAGAGAGGGAGATGGGGAATGAAAAAGAAGAAAATACCCTAAGCTATTTACTTTTCCTTCACTACATCAAGAAAGATGCTTTAGGAACAACTTCGTTCTTGACAAATTAGCAAAGGAGACTAGTGAACACTTAAGAAGTTTTCACTAACTATAAAAAAAATTCACCAAAAGATGCCCACATTTATTTTAAGCATTTGCTATGTACCTGGAATTATCCAAGAATTATTTAATTTATACTCTGTCATGGTTTGAATACAAAATGCCCCTCCAAGTTCATATAGCCTGCAGCCGTAGCACTATGGCATCTGATCCCATCAGATCTTGGAAGCTAAGCAGGGTTGGGTCTGGTTAGTACTTGGATGGGAGACTGCCTGGGAACACCAGTTCCTGTAGGCTCGAGAGAAAGACCTGGCAACCCACCCCTAAAACTCAATCCGCCATTGAAAACCCTATGAATAGCAGAGAAACACTGACAATAGTGTTTTTCCAGTTGTACGTAGGGTCACCATGAGTCATACCAAATCGATGGCACCTAACAACAACAAAGTTCATGTGCTTTAAAGTTGGGCCTCCAGCTGGTGGCATTGCCCTGGGAGTGTGTGGAACTTTGGGAGGCAGGTCTAGCTTGGTGGAAGTGAATCACCTGGGGCGGGCTTTTGGAGGTTTTTATTTTGGAACTGTAGGTCTGCTCGCTCTCTCTGCTTCTTGCCCCATGATGCTGTCAACCCCAGGCCCTGCCTTCATCAATGCCAAGCCTGTCCTGCCACCATTGTGGACTGATCTCCCTGCCAGTCAACTGGCAACTCCCAATAAATATTTATTGGGACTGCGAACTCCCAATAAATATTTGCTACCTCCCAATAATTCTGCATTGGTGATTTTTGGTTTTTTCTTCTTGCTATAGCAATGCCAGCTGACTAATACAGAAAACTGGTACCAGAGAGTGGGGTTATTGCTGTGCAGAAATTTAACCCTAACCATGTGGTTCCTAGGGCCTTGGAACTTGTTTATGAGAAGAATTTGGAGAACAGGCAAGAAAAGCCCTGCAGGGTTTTAGAGGCAGTTCTGATGAGAGTAAGGAAGACCAGAATGCCCCCACCACTAGAAATGCAGATAGGGCTCACCTTGTTTTAGAGGAAATTGAAGATTTTATTGGACACTGGACCAGAATGATGTGGTTTAGAAAAGTGGTTGTCTACATTTTGCTCATGCCCTAAAGAATTGAGGCTAAATTTAAAAGTTATAAACTAACTAACTTGGCAGAAGAAATGTCATGAGAGTGACAGGGTATAGGCCGTGTAGCATGGCTGTTGTTTGCTGCTTTTAGCCAGACTTATGAGGACAATATGGAGCAAAAAGGAAAAAGATCTAAAACGTGTTTAATGAAGGAAAAAGCTGCAGCTTATCTAAGGTTACTGTAGACAGGGATGGTTCAGGCCAGGAGGCCTTAATTGTTAAAGAGATGACCTGAGTGAAGGAAAGCCTGGATTTTTTAGTTGGGAGAAAAGAAATTCCCTTAGACAAAGATGGAGTCGGCAAGGCCTCTCTCATCTAAGGCCCCAAGGCATGAAAAGGGAATGTCTGAAAAGTTGTCTCAGGGATTCACTCCTAAAAAGAGGCCACCCAGTGGAATGATCTCTCAGCTTGGGCACACAGAGGCACCTGCCTCAGCTGTTGTTCAAAAGGGTAAAGCTACCCCTTAAGCCAGCAGCAAAATTTGGCAACATCCATGTGGTGCTGGTTTTGCAGGCATGCAGAATCCAAGAGTTAAGGAGGCTGCCACCAAGGTTCAAGAAGATAGCCTACAAGGTCAGGTGATGTGTACCAGGGTTAAATGCTCTGTGTAGAGCCCCTGATGGGCTGATGTGTGAAGCTTTGAGGGTGGTGCCGAAGCAGCAACAGAAACGTTAGGATGCTGGAGATGCCACCAACGTGAAGCAACTACTGAGAGAAGCTGCTAGCAAGAAGTGGAGCCAGCCTAGGAGGACCATTGTGACAAGGCCAGAGGGGTGGAGCTGCCCAACCCTGTCTGGGGTTAGATGACACCAGATTTCAAATGTGGTCACATGAGCCAGATGCCAGACCTGAACCAACAGGATTTGTTTGTTCAGCGGGTTATCAGTCTTGCTATGGATTAATCTTTCCTTTCTGAGTCCCCATTCCTCCATTTTAGAATGGGAATGCTTACTCTGTGCCATTATATGTTGGAAGTATGTAGCCTGTTTTTTGCTTTTCAGGAGCCCACAGATAAGAATGCCTTAAGACTTAGTGGAGACTTGGACATTTAAGCATAGTTGAGACAGTTAAGATGTTGAAGACTCTTAAAATGGAATGAAATACATTTTGCATTATGAGGTGGCCATGTACCTTTGGGGGCTAGTACTATTGTTGTTGTTGTTAGGTGCCGTCGAGTCGGCATCCAACTCATAGCGACCCTCATAGGGTTTTCAATGGCTGAGTGCTTCGGGATTGCCTTGGGAGTGGATTGCCAGGCCCTTCTCCCATTTTTGCGGTGCTGGGAATTGAACTCGGGGCCTCAGAGACTGCAACGCAGCGCTCTACCCACTGAGCTAAATCCCAGCCCCAGTACTATAGTGTCATGCTTTCAATATAAAGTATCCCCCAAAGGTCATGTGATTTAACATTGGGTCCCCAGTTGGTGATGCTGTCCTAGGAGGTTGTGGAACTTTGAGAGGCAGGTGTAATTTGGCAGAAGTGAGTCAGTAGGAGTGGAACCTTGGAGGTCTTTCTCCAGGACCTGTAACTCTGCTCTTTTTCTTGCTTCCTGCCTTGCAATGCCGTAAAGTCATCAACCACAAGCCTTGCCTTTGCCATGCCTATCCTACTGCCATTATGGAGTAATCCACTATGTGCTCCTGATAAATCTCTGACCCCCACAAGTTTGCTTTGGTTAGTTTTCGGCTACAGCTCAGTATCAGCTAATAATGCACACTCATTATTAACATTACCACTATTTTCCCAAAAAGGAGAAAGAATCATAAGCAGCTAACTCAAGTATCACAGAGCTAATACGGTAAGAGCCACAGTCAATATGTATTTCTGACTGACTTAGAAGCCTAAGTTCTTCAGGGCATATTTCTGTAATATGATGGTTTATGTCAATGGCTTTAAATTTCTATAAGAATGGAAACTTTTTCTTAAGAAATGCAAATATTAGGAAAAGACACAAAATAGATTAATATAGTCAACTAATTACAAATGATTAAATGTCCTTTGCTCACTGAAACCACTCTATGTAGAAAGTTTTCCAACTTTATCCTGAAGTAATGAACATTAAACAAAGTCATTCAAAGACCAATTAAGTCACTAAATGTGCATCACAGGATGTCAGGGTTTCCTTCCCAGTTTCAAAGCAGAATAGAACACATAGGTCCCTGAGCTGGTCCTAGGTTTGAATGGAGGTCATCACACTATGCCATGCTACTCTGCTTACTTACATAATTTTATAAGAACAAACAAAACAAAACTCTTAAAAATCTGGAATGTTGAATCTTCCTGATCAATAACAATAAAAAATAGTTCAAATCTACATCCAGAGATATCAGGAATAGCTCTCCTGCAACATCTTCAATACTCCTGAAATAAGGAGTCTAATGGAAGAATTTGTGGCTGAGGTTTAGCTCAGTTGGTAGAGTGCTGCTCCACACCAAGGACCCAGGTTCGAACCCCAGCACCACAAAAACGGAAAAAGGACATGGCAACCCACTCCTGAAACAATCAGCCTTTGAAAACCCTATGAATAGCAGAGAGCACTGACACAGTGCCAGGGATGGCACAGGGTTAGGAAGTGCTTCATTCTGTTATATATAGGGTTGCTATGGTCAGAGCTAACTTTAGGGCACCTAACAGTAACAATAGAAGAATTTTAACAACTCATTCTATTACGAAAGACTGAACAAAGCTCCACAGAGTTGATTTGTAAGAATCAAGCAAACATTTTTTGGGAAAGACCTCAGAAAAAATGTTCCAACTATTTATTTATTCCAATTTCTTAAACACTTCAGTAAATATGCATCCCATTCCCATTTTTATATTGCAAAACTCTTCTCACATTTTTCAAGTTAAAAGTACCTATATATTCATCACCTAGCGTCTACAATTAACATTTGCTTTATTTTCTCTATAGTATATCCACCAATGTACTTTATTTTTTGATACATTAAAAGTTACATGACAGGGCTGGGGATACAGCTCAAGGGAAGAACACTTATCAGCATGCACAAGACCTTGGATTCAAATCCCACCGCCATAAACAACAAAGACACTGTAGACATTTCAAATCTAGATACTTCAACATGCATATTAACTAGAGTTCACTATTCAGTTCAGTTGAGGAAAAAATTCTAAATGTGAAAACAAATCTTAATATTTTTTTTTTAGTTTGATCAAATGCATAAATTATGTAATTCTCAACCCTGGCTAGACCATCATTCATATCTTTTCTTAGCCAATTCACGTCATCCATTCTCCTACCCCCTGAAGTAACCCTAGATCTTATTTTTTACCATAGGTTTAATGTCTTCAAGAATATTATATGGATGGAATCATACAATATATATTCTTAGGTTCAGCTTGGCTCAACATGATGACTCTGAGATTCATCATATATCTCCATAGTGCTGAGAAGTCTTCCATTATACGAAGAGACCACAATTTGTTCAGTCCTTCTGCCTGTTGCCAGGCTCTATCTATTATGAATAAAAATGCTATGAATTTTCAAGCAAATGGAGGTCCTTTTGTGAACATACGCTTTTATCTCTGTTGAGTAAGTTCCTAGAAGTAAAACTCTTGAGACACTGAATAGACCCATGTTTAGTGTTATAATAAACTGTTAGATATTTTTCCAGAGTTCAAAGACCATTTTACATTCCCTCCCTCCACATATGAGAGCTCCTGGAAGTGTCATCCTATTGAATTATATCTTGACAGTTGTGCAGTGATACCCTTGCAGTTTCAATTTAT
Organism: Pedetes capensis; assembly: GCA_007922755.1. Lineage (NCBI taxonomy): Eukaryota > Metazoa > Chordata > Mammalia > Rodentia > Pedetidae > Pedetes > Pedetes capensis. The sequence goes on along the minus strand of VMDO01000633.1, from coordinate 178,546 downwards.
ATTTTCCTGATAATTAATGAGATGCACAATTTTCCATTTCCTTACTGGCTATTCTTTTGTGAAATATCCACAGCTTTTGTCAATTTTAAAAATCAGACTATTTATCTTTTCACTACTGAATTACAGCAATTCCTTATACACTGGATAAAATCTTTCAGAAATACGAAATATGTTCTGCAATTTTTTTCTCCACTCTGACTTGCCTATTCATTTTTAAACAATGTCTTTTAATGAGATGTTTTTAATACTAATAAAGTCTAATTTATCAACTTTAGTGGTTACTACTTTTAATATCCTTTAAAAAATCGTCTACTTCCAAGTCAGAAATATAGTCATTCCCTGTATTTTATTATGGCCTGCAGGAGCAGGACTGTGGCATCTGATCCCATCAGACCTCAGAAGCTAAGCAGGGTCGGGCCTGGTTAGTACTTGGATGGGAGACCACTTAGGAACACGAGATACTGTAGGCTTGGGAGAAGGACCTGGCAACCCCCTCCCAAAAATCAACCAGCCATTGACAACCCTATGAATAGCAGAGAAGCACTGACAATAGTGTTTCACCTGTTGTACATAGGGTCGCTATGAATTGGATACTGATGTCGGCACCTAACAACAACATATTTTATTATATAAACTTTACAGTTTTAGTTTTGGGATGAAAACAATGATTCATCCAGAATTAACTTTTTTGAATGGAGTAAGGTGAGGCCAGGCTCATTCTTCCATGTGGGTATCCAGCTGTTCCAGCACTCTTTATTGGAAGTCTTTTTCACCTTTCCTACTATAATGCATGGTATCTTTGTCATAGAAGACCAAATAAACATGTAAGTTTTAATTATTTTATGTCATTTGCTTATTTGTTTTTATGCCACTATCACACTATAAGTCTTGAAGTCAGGTAATTCAAACCCTCGAACTTCATTTTGCTGAGTTTTGTAACTCATGAACATGATATAATGATCAGTTTATTGTCAAGTAATTTCAACATGCAGGTCTCCTCATGAGAAAGGGTCACATTTCCTTTGTTCTTCATACATTCAATAATGCTTGACTATACACTGGACATGGTGAATTTTGTAATGGAGTCTACCTTCTACATTTTTGTAGTAAGTACTGGTTTTTTAAATTTTAGTAGTCAACTAATTTGATTGGACTCAAACTGAAAACTCATCTTTGAGCAATTCAAATAATTTTTTTTTAACCTGTATTAGGACTGCCATAAATCTGTACCACATGTTTGAATTTTGGAGTCAGCCACTGATTTCAACAAAATTTGTAAGAATCCAGGGCTCTCCTTCTGTAGCTCTCTCTTTGCTAGAATTTTCCCTTCATTCTCCAGTAGTAGACTATCCCAAACTCAGACCTCTAGTTCTTCAGGCCAAACAGACAGTGGGTTTTGTATTACAATTTTAGCTTCCTTGCATGTTTTACATGAATAAAATTAAGATTAACCCATGTTGTTCCCTTCTTCCAATTGTTAAGTTCTCTCTAAAATATGCCTTTTGTTTCTCTACCACCTCACGCTACTTCAACTCTGTACTATTTGTTATGTGAAGAAGTGTTGTGCAGTAAGAACAGATCTGACTCTTCAAGAATCAGAACTCCCTTTTCATTTAGTCTAATTTCTCTCAGCAAAGTTTTAAAAATTCATGAAGAAAAATGTATTCCTAGGTATTTTAGTTTTATTGATACTACTATTCATAGAATTATTTTCTTAGTATCACCTACACTTCTTTGCTGCTAGTACTTAAGAAAATACTACAGACTTTTAGACATTGAACCTCTCAAGTATGGCCTTGCTGAGTTTACTCATTTGTTCTAGTGGCTGCATTTATATAGATTCCTTAGGATTTCTTACCTAAATTATCTTGTCATCTATAAATAGAGTTCTGATCTACTCTTCATATCCTTATACTTTCTATATCTTATTTTCTTAATCCACTGCACTGGCTAGGTCCTCCACTAAGATAATGAGCTACAGACACAGGAGTGTTTATTCCTGCCTAGCTATTGATCTTAGGGAAAACACGGCATTCTGTGATTAAGTAAATTCTTAACTCTTTGTTTTTCTTAAAGGTCTTTGATTAGATAAAGGAAATCTGTGCATTTCTCATCTGCTGGGACTGTCCATCCTGAATGGATTATGAATTTCTTCAAAAGCTTCTGACTGTGTGAAGTGATCTTATGGTTTATCTCCTTTATTACTTCAGTAAATTACATTAATTCTGTAAAGTTATAAACTCATTTTGCATTGTTTGGATAAATCCTATTTAATCATGATATACACTCTTTTTTGTATATCATGAAAGTATATTTCAGCAATTATTTCACCTATCTTTATAACAAATACTAATCTATAATTTTTTTTAGTGCCATCTTTGTCAGGTTTTAGTATCAAGGTCATACTGGACTCAAAATAACACTGTTGTTGATATTGTTTATTTTGTTTGATTTTTCTGCAAGTTGCAATAAGATTCCTTTTATTTCTTGCTCCAAAGTTTTAATTTACCAGTAAAAATGCCTAGGCCTGGAGTTTTCTTGGTGGGAAAGATTTTGATTATGAATTCCATTTATTTGTTATAGGCCCCAAGTGTCTGTCAGTTTGTCATACAGTGGGGGCTTGTGTGTTGTGGTAATGCTGAAAGCTATGCCACTGGTATTACAGATACCAGCACGGTCACCTATGGTAGACAATTTTCGGCTGAGCTTCCAGACTAAGACAGACTACGGAGGAAGGACATGGCTAGCTTACTCCTGAAACAATTAGCCATTGAAAACCCTATGAATAGCAGAGAAATACTGTCAGATATTGTGACTAAAAGTGAGCATCCCACATTGGAAGGCACTCAAAAACCGTCTGGGAAACAGTTGCTTCCTCAGAGGCAACCTTAATGGCGGAAATGGAGTAAAACCCAGGAGACCTCCATTTGCTGATGTAGCACGACTCAAGATGAAAAGGAACAATGGTAAAAATCCACTAATAATCCTAACATGGACTGTACATATGAATGTAGGAAAAGCAGAAATCATTAAAAGGGTAATGGAGTGCATTGACATTCTAGGCATCAGTGAGCTCAAATGGGCTGGTATGGGTCATTCCAAATCAGAAAATCATATGGTCTATTATGCCGGGAATGACAAAGAGAAATGAAGTTACATTTATCATCAAAAAAGACATCTCAAGATCTGTTCTAAAATATATTGCTGTCCGTGATACAATAATATCCATATCCCTACAAGGAAAGCCAGTTACTACTATTCAAATTTATGCACCCACCACTAAGGCCACAAATGAAGATAGGGAAGATTTTTACCAGCTTCTGCAGTCTGAAATTGATTGAATATGCAATGACAATGCACTGATAATTACTGGTGACTGGAATGCAGAAGGTAGAAACAAAAAAGGAGGCTCAGTGGTTGGAAAATATGGCCGTGGTGACAAGAATGATGCTGGAGATTGCATGATAGAATTTTGTTAGACCAACAAAAAAAATGAATTGCAAATACACTTTTTCACCAACATAAATGGTGACTATACATGTGGAATTCACCAGATGGAAGATATAGGAAGCAAACTGATACATTTGTGGAAAGAGATGACTTAAAACCTCAATATCAAAAGTCAGAACAAGACCAGGTGCTGATTGTGGATCAAACCATCAACTGCTTATGTACAGGTTCAAATTGAAACTGAAGAAAATTAGAACAAGTGTACAAGAGCCAAGGTATGACCTTGAGTATATCCCACATGAGTTCAGAGACCATCTCAGGAATAGATTTGATGTGTCAGATACTAGATTGAAGACCAGACAAATTGTAGCATGACATCAAAGACATCATACGTGAGGAAAACAAACGGTCATTTAAAAGACAGAAAAATAGAAAAGATCAAATTACATGTTAAGAGACTCTGAAACTTGCCCTTGAATGTCAAAGTAAAAGGAAGATAGGACAAAGGTGAAGAACTAAACAGGAGACAAAAGACAAGAAGACAAAAATCAAGTATTACAATGACACATGCAAAGAGCTGGAGATAGAAAACCAAAAGGGAAGAACACACTCTGTTTTTCTCAAGCTTTAAGAACTGAAGAAAAAAATTCAAGCCTTGAGTGGCAATAGTGAAGGATCCCATAAGGAAAACATTAAATGACATAGGAAACATCAAAGGAAGATGGAAGGAATACAGTCATCATACCAAAAAGAATTGGTGGATGACCAACCATGTCAAGAGATTGCATATGATCAGAAACCAATAGTAGTGAAGGAAGAAGTGGAAGGTGCCTTGAAGGAACTGTTAAAACACAAGGCTTCAGGAACTAATGGGTACCAACTGAAATGTTTCAACAGATAAATGTGGTGCTGGAGGTGCTAATTTGTTTATACCAACTTGGAAAACAGCTACCTGGCCAACTGGCTGGAAGAGATCCATATTTGTTTCTATGCCCAAGAAAGGGGATCCAAATGAATGTAGAAATTATTGAACAATATCTCATACAAGTAAAATTTTGCTAAATATCATTCAAAAGCAGCAGTGTATTGACAGGGAACTGCTAGAAAATCAAGCCAGACTCAGAATAGGGCAGGGAACTGGGGCATATTAATGATGTTAGACGGACAATAGCTGAAAGCAAAGAATACCAGAAAGATTTCTATGTTTTACTGACTACGCATAGGCACTTGACTGTGTGGATCCCAACAAATTATGGACAACACTGTGAAGAACAGAAATACCAGAGCACTTAATTATAATTCTAAGGAATCTGAACATGGACCAGGAGAGAAACACTGCCTTGTTTAAAGTCAACAAAAGGTATACATGAGGAGTGTATACTTTCACTGTACCTCTTCAATCTTGAGAACCTGGACTTTATGACAAATGTGGCACCATGACTGGAGGGATACTAACTAAACCTGCGTTATTCAGATGACACACTTTGCTTGCTGAAACTGAAGAGGATTCAAAATATTTACTGATGAAGGTCAAAGAACACAGCCTTCAGTATGGATCGTGACTCAACATCAACAAAACAAAAATCCTTAAAGTGGGTCAGTAAGCAACTTCTTGATAAATAGAGAAAACACTGAAGGTGTCCACGATTTTGCTTTACTTGGTTCTACAATCAAAACTCATGGAAACAGCAGTCAAGAAATCAAAAGATGCACTGCACTGGGAAAAGCTGTTACAAAAGACCTCTTTAAAAGTGTTGAAAAGAGAAGATGTGACTTTGAAGGCAAAGGTGGACCCGACTCTTGTCATGCAGTTGCGTCATATGGTTGTGAAAGATGGACAGTAAATAAAGAACACAGGAGAAGAACTGATGCTTTTGAATTACGGTGCTGGAGACGAATATTGAATGCACCATGAACTCCCACCAGATCCATCCTAGATGACTGCGACCAGAGTGCTCCTTGAAAGTAAGGATGGCTAGAGTACATCTGATGTATTTTGGACCTGTTGTCAGGAGGGACCAATCCCTAGAGAAGGACATCATGTGTGGGAGAATGACAGGTTGACAGAAAAAAAGAAGACCCTCAACTAATGGATTGTCACAATGCCTACAACAATGGGCTTAAACATAAAAATAGATCATGTGCCTGGCAGTGTTGGGGAGGGTTTCATTCTATTTATATAGAGTCGCTATTGATTCAAACCTGACCTGATGGCACCTAACAACAATTGTTGTAGGGCTATCTAGATTTCCCATTTGTTCTGTATCCTTTTGTTTAAACTAAATTTCAGCATAACACATATATATCAAATTTCATGGTGTAAAGCTGTTTATAATCTTCACTCATCACATCTTTTAATTCTATAGGACCCAGTTGAAAATTCTTTCATGACTGATTTAGGTTGTGGGCTCTCTCAATCTATTTTTCTTGATCAGTCTCAAAAGCGTGCACCTTTTAAAGAACTATGTTTTGTCTTTGTTAACTGTCTCTATTGTTTCTTTTCTGGTCATTGATTTTTGCTCTTATTTTTATTCTCCCTTCTACTTACTTTCCATTTTATCTTTTTTTTTCCTAATTACATGAAACCTTCGGTAATTTTTCCAGTATAATAATTATTATTTTTATTGACTGATTGCAGTACTGGGGGGTTGAACCTAGGAGCTCACGCTTACACACTTTGCAAGTGCTGTACCACTGAGTTGTAACCCCAGCCTGTTTTTTTTACTTTTTATTTTGAAACAGAGTCTCACTAAATTACTCAGACTGCCTCTGGTTTTGAACTTGTGATCCTCCTGTCTCCACCTCCCTAGTTGCTGGGTTTACATATGTGAGCCACCACATATGGCTTTCCAGTATAGTAAAAGGTGTAAGTTTCTCATTATGCTATATAGCCTACATATTTCATATATTTTCATTATCATTCACTTTGAAATATATTCTAATTTTTCTCACAAATTTTTCCTAAATAACTCATAAGTCAAAGACATGTTTAATTTCCAGTTTGTTACATATATCTTATTGGCATTAATGTCTAATTCCTTTCTATTGTTGGCAGAGAACATTCTCTGTGCGTTTCTATTGTTTTTAAAACTTACCAAGACTAGTGCCTTACCAAGTCTTTCTTGATAATATTATCATAAACACTTGAAAAGACTGGGTTGGTTTTAATATTCCGTAAATATCAAGCAGATGGTTAATAAAATAACTTAGAACTTCTATGTCCCTACTGATTTTTTGGTTCAATTAAACTCTCAACTCTAATTGTGCATTTGTGATGATGTCCTATTCTATCAAGTTTTTATGTTGTATTTTGAAGGTCTTTTATTAAGCAAATACAAATTAATCATGACAACTTCATGAAGCCAGCATTTTAAGAGTTGTCATTTTATAACCTTGTGGCTCCACTGCTTTTGAAGACGTCATCTGTCCTTCATATCATCATTCTCCTGTATGCTACATACCATATTTTACTGGCTGCTTAAAGATTTTTCTTTTCATAAGTTTGACTGTGACACACCTAAGTGTGGTTTTCTTTTTATTTATCCTGCTTAAGCTTAATATGGAAGCTAACAATATTTTTGATGTTTGTTGATGACTTTTAAGTCACACCATTCCCTTCTATCCCCTTGTGCCTCAAATTGGATAAACTGATAAGCTCAGGCACTCCCTCCTCTGGTGCTGAGGGACTGTGAAATTAGGCACATCTAGGCATATGCACAAGTGCAGAACAGTTCACCCTAGTTCCCTCCCCCAAACCAACATTAAACCCGAAGCCAAGCATCTATCACAGTTCTCTCAAGTCATTTTTGACCCTACTTGGGAGCCTGCCCTGCTCTCTCCAGAAAATCACATTATGTAACTAATAAACCTTTCCATGCCTTCTTGGTGCAAGTATGGGTAGGGACATCAGTCTCAAATTAAAATCTAATTTTGGGAGGGGACCCATCTCATATACCAATTCATACTTACTAAGCACTTATTACGTATTAGGCACAGAACTAAGCCCTTACACACGTTAAATTACTTTATCTTCTAACAATGCCATGAATTAAGACACTTTTTATCCCCGTGTGATGAATGCAGTAATGGAAACACAGAAATAAAGTCTAAGGTCATACAGCTAGCAAGCAGAAGTGGCAGAGGCTGCATTCTTAGTAACACTGTTCTATCCTTTATGCAGGACTAAAAAGAAACAAGTAATGTAAACATGGAGAAGGGCCTGGCAATCCACTCCCAAGGCAATCCCTAAATAGTCAGCCATTGAAAACCCTATGAGGGTCGCTATGAGTCGGATACCGACTTGACAGCACCTAACAACAACAACAATGTAAACATAGCAAGTCAAAATTAAAACAGTAAGGGTAGTAATAGTATCTCAGATATATAAAATATTTATAGAATGTACATAATTAGAAAAACTTAAGATTTCACTGTAAAAGGTATTTTCTCATGAAAGAAATTTTCTTTGGACAAGTAAATCGGGAGAGGCTCTTCCAAATTAAAAAAAGAGGAGAAAATAGAATTTCCTTAATCACAGCCCTGTAGGAATAAAACTGGTGAGCTGGATATGATGCCATACTCTTGTAATCTCAGAACTCAGGAGGCAGAGGCAGGATGATCTCAAGTTTGGGGCCAGCTTGGGCTACACAGTGAGACCCTGTTTCAAAAAAGAATATTGATATTTGTACTATTCTTTGGTTTGGCACAATCCTTTTAAGAAGCAGAAGAACCAGGAGATGACTGAAAAAAGCTTTCCCAATACTGTACATTCTCAAATCTAATCTGTACCCTTTCAACAGTTTTAGATGGCTACAAAATCACATGTAGATTAGAACTGTGTGCAGATTGAATCTGAGATCAAGAGAGCTTAGAGCTCTCTTTACCCTGACCTTTCACATGTACATTTCAGTATTATGTTGAAAATACTACATGAGATCCTGCTAGATATTTCTACTGCTTTGAAAAAATAAATAAGCAAAGTCAGGCATGGTGGAACACACCATGCTATAATCCCAGCACTCGGAAAGCTGAGGCAGAAGGATCTATGTGACTTCAAGGTCAGTCTGGTCTACATAGTGAGTTCTATGCCATTTTAGGCTACAAAGCAGGACTCTGTCTTTAAAAAAAAAAAAAAAAAGGTAACAAAATATCTAGCACAAATATTCTCAGTCACTGAAAAGATTTAAATAAGCCAGCTGTTGTGCTGCATGCCTGTAATCCCAGCACTAAAGAGGCTGAAGCAAAAGGACTGAAGTGAGGTCAAGGCCAGCCTGGTCTATATAGGAAGTTTCAGGACTCCTGGGGCTATATAGTCATATCCTGTTTCAAGGGAAGGGAAGGAGAGAGGGAGGAGGGAAGGGACAGAGAGAGGAAAAAAGAGAAAGGGAGGAAGGGGGGGAAGGAGGAGGGAGAGAGAAAGGAAGGAAGGAATGAAGGGAAGGAGAGAGGGAGAGAGGGAAGGAGGGCAAGGAAGGGAAAAAAGGAAAAAAGAGACTGAGGAGAAAGAAAGAAAGAGGGGAAGACAGACAGACTGATTTAAATATCAATTCTAAAAATGGTATGGTATCTTTCCAGCCCTTTCAAAAATAGAAACTTTGTACTTAAAAATAAATAAATAAATAAAATCACACTAACATTAATGACTGCAGCCATAGCCCTGTGGCATCTGATCTCGTCAGATCTCGGAAGCTAAGCAGGGTTGGGCCTGGTTAGTACCTGGATGGGAGACCACCTGGAAACACCAGGTGCTGTAGGCTTGGGAGAAGGACCTGGCAACCCCCTCCCAAAAATCAGTCTGCCATTGAAAACCCTATGAACAGCAGAGAAGCACTGACAATAGTGTTTCCCCTGTTGTACAGAGGGTCGCTATGGGTCGGATACCGACTCAACGGCACCTAACAACAACAACAACAACATTAATGAAGAGCTCCAAGACATTTACTTTAACAATACAGCTCATGGATTTTCTAAATTTATTTTCATATATGGTTTTTAACAATTAAAAGAATAGCATCATAAATGACAAAAGAAAATATATGTAAGTAACATGTCATCCTCATCTCTTAAATGCATAAAAATCTGGAAGACACATCAGACATAAGACAGATTGCTACATAGAATGGAATCTTGTGAAAGTCAAGTTTGTAACCATACATTATTGTAATGCTTGCATCTGGTTGTAAAACATGTTTTTATAATATAACAATGATTTTTTAAAATTAACATAACATGAAATAGAAACCAACTTATAAATGTTTAACACTGAAGTTGACAAACTGCTTCCATATGAGGAGTTTAAAATATTTAGGTAATATACACAGACTAAGATTATTTATGCCTGTTAATGCAAATTACATAAACCATATATAAGAGCCATATGGAAAACAAATCATTTTTCCTTATAATTTTTTTTTCAGTATCTAGATGGACTTCTGTATCACCCTCAACATAAAAATTCCCAGTTGTCACCATACCCCACCCCATAGATCAGCAAACTTGGGGGAAATTATATTCTCTCACATACATACAAATGCATAAAGATAAGCAAAGTTCTAAAAAAAAAAAAAAAAAAAAAAAAAAAAAAAAAAAAAAAAAAAAAAAAAAAAAAAAAAAAAAAAAAAAAAAAAAGGCTGGGATGATAGATTTAATCAGAAAGTTCCTTACATATTTCACATTTAATTTAAGCATTATCAACGATCAATTTCCTAAGAGCCTTGAGACAACCATTTTACAGTGGTTCCTACAAAAGCCTAAAGGTAGAGCTAAAAGTCATGCTGAATTGTGAGAATAAAGACTAATCTAACACTTCCAGGGAGAAAAATGAAGGTAACAGGACAGTTCTAGCTAAAGTAACTCTAATAAAATAGTCTCTTTGAAAATAAAACATCAAAACCAGGAACCATGGTGCATGACTATAACCCCAATGACTCAGGAAGCTGAAGCAGGAGGAGCACAAGTTGGAGGCCAGAGGCAGCCTGTATAACTTAGCAAGACCCTGTCTCAAGATAAAAAAAAAAAATTAAAAATATGCTAGGCTGCAGCTCAGTGGGAGAGCACTTACAAAGTACGTGAGAGGCCCTGGGTTCAACCTCCCAGTATCAGAAGAAAAAAAAAAAAAAAAAAAAACAGAGTAAGAGAAAAAGAAAGGAAAAGGAAGAGGAAAGGAAGGGAAGTGAAAAGAAAAAAGAAAAACCATCAATGGATAACTCAACAGGTTATCATGGTCAAATATTATAAGTGAAGGAAAACTTTTTGTTTTATTAAAAAGGCACAGATTTCTTGCAGATGCACACAACATCTTTTACATTAATGCATTTACATTAATGTAAATCTCTTTTCAGGAAATATTCAGGTTGACCTGTCAAATTTTTATTACCTCATTTAATTTTACTCACTTTACCTCTGGCAAGACAGTCCAGGTGTAATTTACAAGGTCCGCCAGGTTTTGGACTAGAAGGAAGTGGGGGTTCTGATGTGACATACAGTAGGAAGGGGGCCCTGTGGAGGCCAAACACCCAAATGTTGGCTCTCTTCCCTCCAGTATGCTCCACATGCAATCGCTGTACCTGGATCACTCTGACTCTCCAACCAAGTGGGCTTCTTGATCCTTTTAAAACAAGACTACAACTATCTTACTACAGTCTACTCCTTCTATGGGCTGATTCTTGCACCTTTGCCCTACTACACTCTGAAAAGGCAGTCATCCCATCATGCCCTTTCTTCACTCCACTGGTACAGGGAAAGCTCCACTTGGTCTCTCTCTTTTTAGGCTTTTTCCAGTAAAAGTTAAATTTCTCGGCAGACACATGTTAAACTGAGAAGCAGTTCTACAGACCTTCAATTTGGATGAAGGAGAAAGGCTATTGCTAATGTTACTACTGTCTCCAAAGAAGTTCTCATGATGTGGTCCTCCTGAATTCAGATTATATTTATACAACCTAGATGTGACTGCCAGGTTTTAATTGTAGCAATGCTTGTCTCAGGAAATCCTTTCTCCAAGTCCCACAGGAATGCTGCAGCACCTCAACTGTGAATGTGGATGACATGCAAACCTACTCTCAGGGGGAAAGCGGAGAGTCTGAATAAATACCAAAAGATTTCCATCTTAATATTTTGTTACAGTGCTAAATCAGTTAAGATATAAACAGGTCACAGGTGGCCAATGATCCTGATCCAACAAACAGAAGGAAAAGAAGGTGAAAAAACAACAACAACAGCAAAGAAAACTCAAAGACAACAAAAAAACTATCAAAATATAGAGGTCCATGTGAACTAAAATGGAAAACAAAGGACACTTTCTAGATGAACTGACAACTGCCATTTTCTCCCTTGGGGTTATTTGCAGATTCTAGGTATAAGGTGAAGATTAGGATTGGTCTGGGAAAGAACCCTACTTAGGAATCAAGAGTCTTCTCCTCTCAGGATATTTCTCAGAAGCTAACGAATCAAATTCAAACTATGAAAGGGTAGAAGCTGGGGTTTAGTTCAGTTGGTAGAGTGCTGCTCCACACTTTCTGAGAACCTGGGTTCAATCCTCAGCACCACAAAAATGGGAGAAGGATGTGGCAGTCCACTCCTGAAACAGTCATTGAAAACTCTATAAGGGTTGGGTGTGGTAGGGCACACCTATAATCCCAGCGGCTTGGGAGGCAGAGGCAGGAGGATGACAAGTTCAAGACCAGAGGCAGTCTGCATAATTGAGCAAGACCCTGCCTCAAAAAGTAAAAAAAATGGGCTAGGGGTGCAGCTCAGTGATAGAGCACTTGTGAAGCATGCAAGCGGGAGGTCCTGGATTCAACCCCAAGTACCGCAATAAATAAATGTTAAAATTAAAGTTAAAAAAAAAAAAGAAAAGAAAACCCTACGAGGGTCACTATGAGTCGGACACAACTGTTTTCAATCAAAATCCCAGGAAAGCCTTGTTTGCAAAAGTATAAGCCGGTGCTAGACTGAGTCAAATTAAAATATAACTCAGTCCCAACCCAGCTCTCTCTCTGATTAGATCAATTCTCTCACCATCTACCTGATATAGGTAGGTCAAATACTCTTGTAAAAGCACCATTTGCAGCACCTGTAATTCTTTTATATGTGAATTCTATACATCATATGCATATGGCATGCAATCAAACTTACATGACATGGGGGCAGGAAAATGAGAGTGATAATCAAAAGAATAAACAGACAATAATAGAAGAAGACCAACAGATTATCCAGGTAAGAGTTGGCAGATAGACTTTAACTATTAAAACATTAAAGAAAATTTAGGAAAATGGACAAAATGGATGGAGATTTGATAGAGATCTGGAATTTATATCAAAGGAACAAATTAAAACTGAAAAATATCTGAAATTAAGAACTTATTAGACAGATTGAATAGTAGTGGATACAGAACAAAAACAGGATCAGTAACTTGAAGTTGTTGTTGCTGTTTGGTGCTGTCAAATCGGTATCTGACTCATAGCGACCCTCATAGGGTTTTCAATGGCTGACTATTTCAGGATTGCCTTGGGAGTGGGTTGCCACGTCCTTCTCCCATTTTGTGGTTTTGGGAATCGATCTCTGGACCTCACAGACTGCAGAGCAGCGCTCTACCAACTGAGCTAAACCCCAGCCCCAACCTGAAGTTAGGTCAATATAAAGTATTCAATTTCAAAAAGAATGGAGGAAAAAAAAGAACAGAGTAAAAGAGACATTTAAATTTTAGTCCAAATACCAGAAAAGACTTAAAACAACGCAGGATAGCCTAAACTGGGATTTTACTATTACATTACCTCTCTACAGTCCAGACATGGTACTGTGTATTTCTAGTCCACTAGATTATGTTGTTAGTGGAGACCACAGAGGCCTGGAAATACTCTACTACAAGATGGAAGGGGGAAGGGATAAACAGTATGATTAGATGTTGTCCTGAATAATTAGGAACTTCCCAGAATGTACTGAGGAACACAGAAATGGTGACTGGCATGGGCAAGCTGGAAGGGTTCTTTAATTGGAATCACACCAAGGGAAAAAAAAAAACCACATGGTTGTAACTATTATTTTAGTTAGGTCAGGTCTCTTCCATGAAGGCAATACATTAAATTAATGGGGCAAGAAAAGTAAAAATGTTGCTTTCTGCAATAGGTGTTAAATATGAAAATAACAGGGATTGTTTAATCTGGGTAAAATTCAGTAATTTTATAAAAGGACAATGGTTCTAGGGGAGGTGGATGTTTTCCTTGGTAAGGCAAATGATGATAATGCCCCATGTATGAATGTATCATATACAAAAAAGGGCTTTGAATACCAGAGGCCTGGAACAGAAGCCCCCTCAAAAACCTAACAATTGCAAATGCAGGTCCTAGGTAAGAATCAAGAGTCTGGAAAAGTCTTTCAAACTGTATTTCACAGGACTTTGACTTCATCAGAATCACTCACAACTTAGAGCGTATAGAAGATGACAAACTGGATGCTGCAGTTGATAAAAAGTATCTATTATTCAGAACCTCAAAGTTCTAAATTGCATTTATAAAAAGTTTCACTGTTGTTACTGACTTTACAAACAAAAATTATACATTTAAATAAACTAAATTATGTGTAACACAGTGTTGCTTGACAGAAACTGTTCCTAAGCAAGTAGACAGTACAACTTCATGCCTTCAATTTAATGTGCATTCTTGGTAATAATGAAAGGAAAATGAAGTCATGAAATATCTGTGAATATTTCAAATAAATCATATTCATTGCTACAAACAGCTTACAAATCTCACACTATTTCAACAGAAGTCAAAGTGTAAAAGTACAAAACACCACCATCTTTCACACATGTTGTTGGGTGCCATCAAGTCAGATCCCACTCAGAGAGACCCTATGTTCAACAGAACAAAATACTACCCAACACTGTGCCATGAACATGTTCTTTTTTTTCTTTGAGCCATTGTTGCATTCCCTATGCTTCTTCACATTTTGAATAGTGCCACATCAGCAAAAGGAGGTCCCAGGAGCTTTATTCCATTCCAACATTAAGGCCAACTCCACTTTGTGGAGGTAACTCTTCCCCAGTTGTTTCTTGAATGTCTTCCAGCCTGGAAGGTTCATTTTTGAGCATTATATTTGACAGTGCTTCTCTACTATTCATGGTGTTTGCAACAGCTAATTGTTTTGGGAGTGGGCTACCAGGTCCTTCTCCCTAGTCTGTCTTAGTCTGGAAGCTCAGCTGAAACCTGTCCACCATGGGTGGGCCAGCTGATATCACAAATACCAGTGGCATAGCTTTCACCATCACACCATTGCAGCAAGCCCTCACAGTAAGACAATCTGACAGACAAGTAGGGGTTCACACATGAGGAAATGGTAAAAAGTAGTCACATCCCTAGGATCCACTCATTAATTGTGAGGAAGCTGACTCAAAAAGTAGGTTATCAAATTTCAAATGCATAACTTTCATCATTACAGCGCTCCCATACATCTTTTTCCCCGCCCCCACATCTATGCATGAATGAGAGGGAGAGAGAATTAACCTCTTCTGAAAATGCACTGAGTTTAAGAAGAATTGAAGAATACCACAGTTTGGGTTCAAAAAGATTTCTCTTTAACTATTCCTGTTTACCCAGTAAATAAAAAGGTACAAATATGAAGTTAGAAGTAAGAACTGAAAATCTATGTACAGTTATTTTAATTACTGATATGTGTTTGCTTATTTTTGGTACTTGGGGGCTGAACCCAGGGCGTTACACATACTTTTGCAAGCATTCTACCACTGAGCTGTAACCCAGTCCACTTTTTACTTTAAATATTAAGATAGGATCTTGCTAAGGCACAGGTAGCCTCTGGCCTTGAACCTGCAAATCCTCCTGCCTCTGCCTCCCAAGTCACTGGGATTTATAGGCATGAGCCATGGCTCCCAGCTACTCTGATATTTAAAAGTTTAGAAGATGCAAAACAAAATCCAAATGTCAATAACAACATTGAAGAGAAACTTATTATCCTAGAAGGACATATGGGACACCAGTAATACAATTGTCACTGAAGGGGAAAGCTGGGTGACAATAGAACGGTGGTGAGAAGGATAACTAAATTTTTCACTGTACAATCTGAAGTTGACTTTTCAATCATATACACATACTGCTTTATGTTTTTAAGAAACATATTTTCTCAAAGCAAAAATAGCCCTAAGTATATATGTATACACACATATACTTTTTAGAGAATGCTAAGAAATGAAAACTTGCAGCTATACCACAATGGCATCTGATTCCAGCAGATTTCGGAAGCTAAGCAGGGTCAGGCCTAGTTAGTACTTGGATGGAAGACCACCTGGAAACACCAGGTGCTGCAGGCTTAGGAGAAGGACTGGGCAGACCACTCCTGAAACAATCAGCCACTGAAAACCCTATGAATGGCAAAGAAGCACTGACAATAGTGCCAGGCATGGCACAGTGTCAGGGACTGTTTCATTGTGTTGTATAAAGGGTCACTATGAGTCGGACTCGACTCAACAGCACCTAACAGAAACAACAAGAAAATGCAAACAGAATTGCCTTTGTGTGTGCATGTAACAGGTTCTTACTCGCCATTTTCTTGCCTCAGCCTCCCAAGAGCTGGACCACACCACCACACAAAGCTCATAACTGCCTTAACAGAAAAATTAACTTCAAAGGATACAAAAGGTATATAGCTTTATATGAAGCAGACAAGATTTAATTGCCAAAAAATTCTATTTAAACATTCAACTGTGCTGGCTATAAAACATACTTTGACATTTAAATAACACGGAAAAGAGTATAGGACATTTCTTTTTCAGGTAGTACATAAAGGCTGTTGTTGTGCGGTGCCATTAAGTTGCAACTCATAGTGGCCCTATGCATAACACATGAAACACTACCCCACAATGTGCCATGACCAGCGCTACTGTCAGTACTTCTCTAATATTCATATGATTTTCAATGGCTGATTGTTTCAGGAGAGGGCTGCTGAGTCTTTCTCCCAAGCCTACAGTGCTCAGTATTCCCAGGTGGTCTTTCATCCAAGCACTAACCAGGCCCAATCCTGCGTAGCTTCCAGTATCTGACAAGACCGAACACTAGGGTAAGTTGGCTGTAGAAAATACACAAATAACCACTATTAACACTATTAACCACTTTTAACAATTTGGTAGATTTCTTTCTAAAAAGCTTCATGATTAAGTGTAACATTTTTAGATGCATGCTTTATCAAACTAAGAAAATCCCTATTTCTAGTCTGTTAACATGAATAGGGAATTAAAAAAAAAAGATCTTTCTAGATTCAACAAGATGATCACTAAGTTGGGGATGGTGGCACACATCTGTTATCCCAGAAGTGGGGAGGCTGAGATCAGAAGATCATGAATTCGAGGACAGCATGGGCTACACAGCAAGTTCAAGGCCAGCCTGAGCTACAGGGAGACCTTGTCTCAAAAATCCAAGGGCTGAGGATGTAGCTCAGTGATAAAGTGCTTGCCTAGTAGGTGCAAGGTCCTGGATCCAATCCCTAGCACCACCAAAAAATGGAAGGAAGGATCAATCGATCTTGAATATGTATGTTTTATTACTCGATTTCCTGTACTTGAACCATCCTTCAGTATCTATAATAAACTTTACTTTGTGATGTTTGCTTTTTAAAAATAAACCAATGAATTACTGTTTATAGTATTTATAACATTTGCATCTATGTTTATAAATAAGATTAGCAGAACTTTTTCTTTTACTATTCTTGTTCAACTATGGTATAAATTAATTGGGCTGGACATCATGGTCCATGCCTATAATCCCACTGACTCAGGAGGCTGAGCCAAGAGGAGCTGAGCCAAGAGGAGCTGAGTTCAAGGCCAGTAGCAGCCTGCGCAATTTATCGAGACCCTGTCTCAAAATTTAGAAATAGGTAAATAAATAAAGTGAAGTTTTCTTTATTATTAGAGTTATGGAAACTAACAGTCAGAATTGGGATTTTTTTGTATTTCTTTGCTACTATAAAAAATACTGAAAGAACATCAGACATCTTTTGACTATATTCTTAATTATTTCCTTAGAATGAAATATTTTTTTAAAAATGTGATTAGCCAGTTGAAGTACCACCTTAAGAAAGCCCTTATGCTTATGAAAATAACAAATTGCACATCAAGGTATAAGGACTATTATAAAATTGCCATTTTAAATCCTACAGTAACTTGCTTTTAATATAACAGAACTCCATCCCAAGTTTCAATTTTGCTTTATTGTAGCCAATATGGATTAAAAGCCATTTTCTTTATGTCTGCTCCTTTAGTAAGTATGAACTGCCATTTTGATTTCTTAACTTAGTTTTCTCCTTCTCCTTAGTCTTAAAAATGTTGAGATGGAAAAGCTTCATGAAACTTTGTATTACTTAGCACACTGCTGCTTACTAGGTTAAGTTCTACTCTGAATTACTTTGTGTCTTACCCACAGTGCTATAAAGGAAGGAGCAGTGTGATATATATCTCTACAGCTTTCAAACTTTCACAGGCAGCAAGAACAATTAGGTAAGAGGAGTTGTTGTTAGGTGCCTCAAGTATTATCTGAGTCATAGTGACCCTCCCAGGGTATTCAATAGCTGATTGTTTTCGGGATTGCCTTGGGAGTGGATTGCCTCGTCCTTCTCCCATTTTTTCAGTGCTGGGAATTGAACCTGGGATCTCAGAGACTCCAGAGTGGTGCTCTACCAACTGAGCTAAATCCCAGGCCAAGTGAGAGGAGCAGAAGGGACATAAAGCCAGTATTGTCTCTGCCATAACTTTAATTCCCCACTACTATTAGTGGGGTAAGGGTATAAAGGAGAAAACTGTTACAAGTCAACAAAACAGATAGTTTAGCTGCAAACACTTGTTTGCTTTTTTAAAACTCAGCATGTTCCTCATCAAATGAATTTATATTTTTAGGTTTGTAAAATATTAAGGTATCTTACTAACACCTTACTTGCAATTTTAAGTGAGCTTACATTAAACTCATTTTGTATCACAATTAAAACATTTTTGTTTAAACTATGGCTTAGGTTTATACCTAATACACTCTTTCCATTCCCACTCCTCATCTTTTATTCTACCTAAATAAGAACTGAGTGAATTACAACTAAAATTTATTATGTGCAAGGATATTTGTTGTTGTTGTTAGGGTTCCTCAAGTCGGTATCCGACTCATAGGGACTCTATGTACAACAGGCAAAACAGTACTGTTAGTGCTTCTCTGCTATTCATAGAGTTTTCAATGGCTAATTGTTTTTTGGAAGTGGGTTGCCGGGTCCTTCTTCCAAGTCTACAGCACCTGGTGTTCCCAGATGGCCTCCCATCCAAGTACTAACCATGTAAGACCTTGCTTAGCTACCAAGATCTAACAGGATCTGATGTCAGCTGCAGGCAAGGATATTTAGCAGTTAAGAAATGACTAATAAATATTGACATAGTTTTTCTACTACTAAAAAGTAATAACATAGCATCAAACTTCAGCGTAAAATGCTAAAAGTTTTTGAACAAATCTAAATTTCTAAAGTATGCTAAATTACACAAGCAAGCTTCTAAGCATCAAGAAACTTTTGATAGCGAAAAACAAGGTAATAAACAACCATCACTATACTTTCATTAATCTGGTAAAAGAATAAAGAAAAATTTTTTTCTAATGATTTGTTGCTGTTGTTAGGTGCCTTCGAGTCAGGTGCAACTCACAGTGACCCTCATAGGGTTTTCAATGACTGATTGTTTCTGGATTGCTTTGGGAGTGGATTGCCAGGTCCTTCTGCCATTTTTGCAGTGCTGGGAATCGAACCGAGGACCTTAGAGAGTGCAGAGTGACACTCTACCAACTGAGCTAAACCCCAACCCCTCTAATTATTTAGAAACCCTAGAACATGAAATCACCAGAACTGGCTATTAAAAAAAGGGAAAATTTTGTGACCACAGTGACTTTCCCAGTGGCCCCATAGGGGTCACTTATAACCATCAAGCCACCAGCTGTTGCAGCTCCACAATGGTGCACCTCACTGCAATGGCAATGGATCCCCAGAAGACACAGTATGGAACGGGCTCCACATCTGCCTATACCACTTACAACTAAGCTGTTTTCTGGGCCTTCTGGACCTAAGATGCTTCAATGACTGTACCGTAATCACCCTCAAGTCAGGTGTGGAGCCCCTACCTGCTATGAGTCCTTTTCCACCTTCAGAGTCACATCCACCATCTCTCTCTCTCCGTGCTTTACACTCTTAGGAGACCTACTCACTTGAAATCCTTCACCAATCCTCCCCAATCTCCAGTCTCTACACCACAGTGCTGCTCTTGATAAAATGGACTTCTTCTGGAGACTCAACTTGGGCACTCGGGCACCAAGATTCCCCCAGAAGGAAGCTCCTTGGGTATTTCACCACACCTACCACATCTCACAACCACCACCACATCTTACAAAATTATTTCTTTAAAAAAAAAAAAAAGATTATCTCTCTTCCTAGAAAGCAAACAACTCAAAAGCAAACTCCAGTGAGGAAGAGTATATCACCCATGCAGTGGACACAAAATAAGTGTTTACTGATTGAAATGTCACCAACTACACAATGGAAAATTAACAAATAAAGCTTGACTTATTCACCAGCAAGTCCTGTCAGCTCCACTTCCAAAGCACATGCCAAACACATTCATTTAGCGTCCTAGCACAGCCATGCCAATCCAATCTCCAGGATCTTGCAAACTACTTTCACAGTATCCTGACTTCCCTGCTTCCACCACCTTGTCCCCCCTACACACACACACACGCGCACGCGCGCGTGCGCCTATTCCCCTACCATTTGTCTCCAGCAGCCAGAATGGTTGTGGTAAAAATGTAAATTTTTAAAGATTATTTTTAAAATGGATATAAAAAATCCTTATTTGCTTCCCATTTTAGTGAGACCAACATTCAAACTCCCACAGCTCACTATAATGCCCTAGATGAGTGGACTCCTTCCAAGTTTTATACTCTTCCTCCTTTCAAATCCTCCAATACAAGAAGCTACTTCCCACCAGTCTTTACACTTGGCTCTTTCCTCTGCCTAGAAGACTCTTCCCAGCTAGTTGCTGCTCCTCAGAGCTCAGCTCAAGCATCAAACTCCAAACCAAAGCAGCTTCTTCATCCCTTAGGCAATCTCCACCTTATCACTGCACTGTTGTCTTTTTTGCACTCATTACCATCTCAAATTATTTTAATTTCTTCCCTTGCTTAGTGCATGCCTACCCTTAGGATGACAGGATCTGTGTATTTTGTTCATCACTGTATCCCCCATGTGTCTAGAAATGATGCCTTGCACACAGCAGGCTGTCCATAAGCATTTGTTTAAAAAAAAAAAAAAAGAAGAAAAATGACTTATTTGAGATATACATGAAATAAGTAAGGTAAAAGAAATGAATAATTACTCTACCAAAGGCAGGAAGGAGTCTACTGTGAGCATTTGCAAATAGGCTGGTATAACTGAAAGCTATTATCTACAAGCATCAGGAGTATATTTCTCAAAGCTGACTGGAAACAAGTAGAACAGTTTCACATGCTCTATGTTAGCCTACACTGCAAACAATCATTTTAGAGAACTTTATTTTTAACACTCAAAACAAAACCCTATCCTGTACACAAAAAGTACCAAAACTTATTTTTTTCAGTACTGGGTGTAGAACTCAGGGACTTGCCTTGCACATACTATGCAAGTGCTCTACCACTGAACTGCACCCCTGGTCTCCTGTATAGGTTTTATTTTGAGACAGGGTCTTACTAAGGTTTACAGGGCTGCCTCTGGCCTTGAACTCATAATCTCCCTATTTCAGTCTCCAAAGTCACTGGGATTACTGACATACGCCATGGCGCCTGGCTTCAAACATATTTTAAAAACACTTGCCACTTTATTAAAGAAATACAACACTTCTAACAGTGGCACTTATCTGTAAATGATTAAATTTATACTCAAAATTTCAACCTCATGAACCCAATGTGGTGGCATATGCCTATAATACCAGTACTTGAGGAGCTACGGCAAGAGGAAGGCAAGTTCAAGATCAGCCTGGGGAATGAATATAGGGAGACCCAACTCAAAAAACTAAATAAAAAAAAAAAAATCAATCCATCAATCTCATAAGTAACATGACTTTCCAATACAAAACGTGAGTCTCTGAGATAGGCTCTGACTACTATATACTACCTACTGTATTTAAGAAGCTGCCCAACATACTGTTCTTTCTTGGGAGCAACACTGGTACTCAAGTAAAATGTACATAAGACTAAGAAGTCAAGAATCTCTCTCAACTCCTAACTAGCTGAAATTTTGGCCAAAGGAGGAAAAAACTGTCAGCCAGTACTTGCTAGTAATACAAAGAGCTTTGACTCTTCTTTAAATCTTACCTACTGACAGAACAAGGATAACATGAAAATTTAAGCAATGAAGATAAAATTCACTATGTCTAAGTATCTTATATTTTGGTTGATTAAATCTTTTTATGCTCAAGAAAATGATAAAATAAAATGTAAAATAAACATAACTAGAAATAATCTGACAGGTTAAAGACAGTCATATTTTAATAATTACTATTCACAAGTGACTTGAAAGTAACAAAAATTTGTAACTTTCCATTGGGTTCCCATAAGCAATTTTCAACAGTAGGATCATCAAATATCAGGCCTACCCACACTTACCTTGGTATAGTAACACATTTAGTATTACAATTTTGAGTGGTGATGGCTTTCTCAAGCTCATCTAATCGTCCTGTTTTCTTTAGCTTCTTCACCAAACTTTTCACTGCTTTCTCACACCACTTTTCTTCCTGTCCATTCTGCTCTCCTCCACCTGCTCCTCCAGATCCACCAGCTGATTTCTTCCATCCCAGCAATCTCTTCACCACTGGCGGAGTGAATGGCAAGATGGACGACATGCTCTTATCAAAGGCAGTGATCCACACTGTGGAAATAGCCTTGTGAATCTACCCTAGGAAAGATATTGAAAAGTTAAAAGACTAACTTTAAAATCAAGTAATGATTTCAGTATATTATACAAAGCAAACTACAAAATGAGACAGAAATTAAAATTGTTACTTTCTACAAAATGAGACAGAAATTAAAATTGTTACTTTCACCACTGACTTTCTGAAGTTCTCTTTTTCACTGATAAAAACTACTTTAAATGAACTATGGTAACAAACCCTTCTAAATTCAAGACGATGTTACAAGAACTCAAGTTTTGGGCAAGTTATTCTCCCCAAAGAAACTCGTTCTCTCCAAAATTTTAAATTTTCATGACTAAGTATTTTAAAGCAAAATCTAAAGGTATAAGAAGAGAAAATGGATCAAGTATGAAGTAAATCCCAAGAATAAAGGAAGAAAAGCAAACAGTCTATGTAGAAAAGGCTTGGTTCACTTTCACCTACCCTCAAGAGGACCTTTACTTATGCTTCCATTTTCATTTTTATCTAAGTAATAATGTGAACAGTGAGTAAATAAAGTACAATTCTTTAAAATCTTTTCACTTTTATTTTTAGTATTTATACCTAACTATTGGCTTATAATGATAGCCCTAAACATACCAAGTTTAGGTATTACCTATTGATTTTCCTGTGAAAAACGAGGATTTAATTCCAATACATTTCCTTACTTTCCATTCTCTTACAATACAAATAATCACCTCCAAATTGTAATTCAATAATTGTGTATATGTTATTTGTTACTTGATGCAATTAATAGTAAGATAACTAACTATATAGGCATGTTTCTTTTTGCACAGTATTTTATATCCGCCAGTATTAAATGTCTTATTTTTTATTCGCTTAGCTTTCTAGGTACCTACAACAAATTCTTCCCACTCTTTACCAGTCCCTGACTGAATTTTCCATATAGTCATGGCATCAAAAATCAACAAGCTTTCCCACTCCAAACTCAACTAACAATATTCTGACCATCAGCCTTACTATTGTCCTGTTGCTGTTGTTGCTAGGTTCTGTCAAGTCCGTGTCTGACTCATAGCAACTCTACATCCAACAGAGAAAACACTATTGTCATGCTTCTCTGATATTCATAGGGTTTTCAATGGCTGATTGTTTTTTGGGAGTGGGCTGGTGGGTCCTTCTCCCAAGCCTACAGCACCTGGAGTTCCCAGGCTGTCTCCCATCCAAGTACTAATCACGCCTGATCCTTCTTAGTTTCTGAGATCTGACAGGATCAGATTCCACAGTGGTACGGCTGCAGACCTTACTATTGTCCTAGGAACTCTCTCTGCCTCTCTCTGGGCTGGAGCTGCTATTTAATACCTTATGTTCATCTTTCTTGGTTCACTGAATCTATTTTTTCAATGGAGTATGTTACTCCTAAAAAAGATGTACAGAAGATAATGTAGAAGTCTTTAAGAAGACTATATTGGAAATCATTTTTACACAAAGCTATTTACTTTTTCAAACAGCACTGCTTTTCCTACTTATTAAAATAATTTAAGTATGGTTCTATCAGAAGTTCTACCATAATATTCCTTAAAACAAACAAAACAAGCAAATACAAGATACTGTCTTGCCACCTCTGTATCTGTCAAATAAGGGGATTTTCTTTTCTAATCATTATCACAGTCTGAAATCATCTATAATGCCACTTTGGCTGATTTCAAAAAAGTTCACTTAATATTGATGATCATTATTTAAATCTATTTTTCTGACAATTAAAAATCATTTATTGTAATTAACCATGTTAAGAAGTTACAGAAGAAAAATTACTTGATCATGACAGGAGCAGAAAAATCACTGAATACAATTCAACATCCATTCAGGATTAAGAGAAAAACTCAGGAACCTAGGAATAAAATTAGCTTTCTTAGCAAAGGATCTATAACTATTAAAATTTTAAAAATTAATATACCACTTGTAATAGCATTTTTCAAAGTGGAAAGTAGCTAGTAACAAATTTACAAAGATCTGCAGGTCTTTTGTGGAGGAAAATTTATAAAACTAATACAAATCAGGGAATGTTTGTTTCTTTTTGTTTTCTTTTCTTTTCTTTGGTGCTGGGGGTTGAACACAGGTCATGGGTGATACGCACGATCTGTGCTACTGAGGCACATCTACAGCCCCCAGATGTCTCTCAGGCAAGACCTAAATACAGGAAACATACACGTGTCCATGGAGTCTAAGACTGAGTGATGTGAAGATGTCAATTTGCCCAAATCTATTTATAGATTCAATGCACCTGGTGTTCCCAAGGCAGCCTCCCATCCAGGGTACTAACCAGGCCCGACCCCTATTAGCTTCTAATATCTGATGGGATCAGACATCACAGTGGTATGGCTGCAGGCTTCTCATAGTTGTGTGTTGTCGAGTCGATGTCCGACTTATAGGGACCCACACACAACAGAGGAAACACTATTGTCAGTGATTCTCTGCTGTTCACAGGGTTTTCAATGGCAGATTGATATTTGGGAGTGGGTTGCTGGGTCCGTCTCCCAAGCCTACAGCACCTGGTGTTCCCAGGCCGTCTCCCATCCAACTACTAATCAAGACCGACCCTGCTTAGCTTCCGAGATCTGACAGGATCGGATGCCACAGGGCTATGGCTGTAGGCCTCTCACAGTTAGGGGTCTAGAAATCCAAAGTAGGGTGATAGGAAAACCACACTCCCTCTGGAAGCTCTAAGGAAGAAGGTTCCTTGCCTTTTCTAGCTTTTGGTGGCTGTCTAGCATGACTTGGGCCCCCTTGGCTTGTAGCTACAACACTCCAATCTGTCTCTATGTGTATATATCACCTCCTCTGTGTGTCCTTTATGAGGACATTTGTCACTGGATTTAGAGTTCACCAAGATAAACCAGAATGATCTCATCTCAAGATCCTTAATTACATCTGCAAAATCTCTTTTTTCCAAACACATTCACAGGTTCTGGGGATTAAGACCGGACTTACCTTTGGGAGGGATTCACCATTTAATGCACTATAAGTGTATGGTCGGTTTCCTTTCCCTAATACTGAAAATCTTGTTGTTGTTGTTAGGTGCCGTCGAGTCGGTATCCGACTCACAGAGACCCTACGTACATCAGGTGAAACACTATTCTCAGTGCTTCTCTGCTATTCATAAGAGTTTTCAATGGCAGATTGATTTTTGGGAGGAAGTTGCCAGGTCCTTCTCCCAAGCCTACCGTATCTGGTGTTCCCAGGTGGTCTCCCATCCAAGTACTAACCAGGCCCAACCCTGCTTAGCTTCTGAGATCTGACAGGATCAGATGCCGCAGAGCTACGGCTGCAGACACTGAAAATCTTAGTGTTGTAAAAATATGTGTAGTCATTTATTTACATTACCTTGTTGTTAGGTGGTGTCAAGTTGGATCAGACTCTCAGTGACCCTATTACTGACACTATACCATTACATACTGTCTTTCTTTTTATGTTTGAGCCTACTGTCGCAGTTACTGTGCTTCTTCTCATTTTGAGTCATGTCACAACAGCAAAAGGAGGTCCCAGGGGCTCTACTATATTCCCACCATGAATGTCGACTCCACATTGAGAAGGTTAACTCTTCCCTAGTCATCTTTTGAATGTCTTCTGACCCATGGGGGCTTGTTTTCTGGCACTCTATTTGACAGTACTTCTCTGCTATTTGTAGGGTTTTCAATGGCTGTTTTGGGAGTGGGCTGCAAAGTCTTTCTCCATAGTCTGTCTTAGTCTGGAAGCTCAACTGAAACCTGTCCACTATAGGTGGCCCTGCTGGCATCTGAAATACTGGAGGCATAGCTTTCAGCACCACAGCAACACACAAGCCTCCACAGCACAATAAGCTGAAGACTCATGGGGGTGCATTATCTTACTATATATAAAAATTATTTCCAAATAACATCAATATTACTTCTAAAATCAAGACTACCGAATAAACTTTAAGATTCCTTTGCAGCTCTACCTACTAATGATGAACAATCAAGATACTGTGTTGTAAAGTCAACTGAAAAAATTGCTTTCTCTGTAGCATTATCACTAGCTTGAGATGCACTCAATCCCATGGCTTTCATTTTTTAAAGAATTTTCATTTTGGTTAAATTTTATACTGAATATATGTTATAGTTTGAATGTAAAATGTCCTCCAAAGGTCATATTTGAATGTTTGGTCCAAGTGGTGGTGCTATGTGGAGGCTGTGGAATTTGGGGAGGTGGGACCTAGCTTGTAGAAGTAGGTCATGAGGGTAGGCCTTTTAAAGTATTACATGGGCCCCTGGTTCCCATAAGCTCTCTGCTCCTGATCTACCATGATGTGAGGTCCTCTGCAAAGTGCCTGTTACCAGCTACTCTGCCATGTGCCCCTGCAGCTATGGACTGTGATCCTCTAACAGTCATGTCCAACCCACGGCCCAGGGATGCATGTGGCCTAAGACAGTAATGCAGCCTCACAAAATCTTTTAACTCCATGTGGTTTTTAGCACTTATTTTCTTCTTGACCCATCTTATTATGTACATGCACTAAATGCTATATAATTTATGTGCAGCCCAAGAAAATCCTCTTTACTCAATGCAGAGTAAATAAACCTGTCCTTTCTTCTCAAGTTGTTCAGGCATTTTGCCACAGCAATGCACAACCTAAATATGGTAATATGGAAAACATTTACAGGATTTCAAAGTCAAGCTATGTAACATCATATATTCTTTTCAGACACACTTCATTTCTACCTCTGTCTGCCCAAACTATTTCCTTTTCTCACCCATAGGAATCATTTTTATTAAGTTGCTAGTTTTGTCTAGTGAGTATTCTACAGATATAAAAATATATACATAACATTTATACCACTTTTCTCCTATACAAAAATATTACATTATATATAGCATTATGTATGCCTTGATTTTTTCACTAACTTTATTTCCTGCAATCATTATCAGTTCACACAGAATTTAGAAAGCACATCTATCCAGTTTTCTAGCATCCACTAATGATGCTGGTAAGTCCAAACGAACTTTTGTTTCTGATCCTTTAGTTGAGATACAGTATTATTTTCTCTCAGAAGTTTTTAAGATTTTATTGTGGTGGTAAGTTTTCATGATGTCACTGGGTGTACATCTCTTTTTCTTTTCATCTACTGTTCTAGGTATTGGTGGACCCCAAAGTCCTAAGAGAGCCTGCATCCACAGTCCCCTGGCATCTGATCTCATCAGATCTCAGAAGCTAAGCAGGGTTGGGCCTGGTTAGTGCTTGGATGGGAGACCACCTGGGAATACTAGGCTTGGAGGAGGACCAGGTAGCCCACTCCCACAACAATCAGCCACTGAAAATCCTATGAATAGCAGAGAAGCACTGACAATAGTGCCGGGCATGGCACAGTGTAAGGTAGTGTTTCATCTGTTGTACACAGTGTTGCTGAAAGTCGGACCCAACTGGATAGGATCTAACAACAACAAAATTCTGAGAGTCTTATTTTTACTATTTCTTCTATTATTTTCTTCCCTGTTTTCTCTATAGTCCTTTATGCAGCAACTTAAAGACTTCAGCCTTTCTAGCACTGTTATGTCAGTTAATATATTCAGTGACTCATATTCCAAAGTGCAGATAACCCCTATCTGATTGCTATTTCCTCTCCCATTCTCCTAGTCCTTTATAACTTGTGCTTTTCTTTCCATTGCCTTCATTTTAGTGAGGTATGGAGGAGGGGAGTTACAAAAAACAAAAAACACCAAATACTAAAATCTTAGTTTTATGTGTATTTTTTTATGATCAGATAATACATTTTTTCAGTATATCTCATATTTTAATGCTAAAGAAAATCTTAAAATAAGATAAAATTTATTTAAATTGATTAATGTATTCTGAAGTAATTTCCAGTAGAACTACTGGCTAATTTTCACAAATTAGATACTAAATTAGATACAAAGATTCATTTCCAATCAACATGAATCTCATTCCCACTCTAATATCACTATAATTCCAATGTTTTAGTTTATGAAGAAATACATTCACATAAGGCTCTGAGCTAAACCACAGGGGATAGAAAATGAATAATAATAATTTTAAAAATACCTCTTCTCAGGATGATCAACGACTAGTGAAGAAGACTACCATGATTAAATGCAGGTGACAGAAAACAAAAGAGAAATTGTAATGGGGATTATGGGTACACAAAGAAACAATTTTTTTTAGACATGAGGGAAGAGTCTCCCTACGTTGCCCTAGGCTGTCCTTGAACTCCTAGGCATGAGTCATCACCCTGCCTCAGCCTATATATGTAGCTGGACCTGCAGGTGCACCACACCTAGTTAAGGCCTAACTTCTGCCTCAGGTGTTAGAGGTTTCCCCAATGAAACATAAGATCTTTCTTTAAGATTGCTTGCCATGTATTCATTCCTTCTTGCATTCAACAACTGAACTATACTTTTGAGCTTTTGACTGGGAAGAAAAGTCCTGTGTAGCAAGAGATTGGCACTGGGAGGGTGGAGGAGGATGGTGAAATTTCTAAGGGCAAAGAGGTCAACCTTCAAAGAAAATACACAAAAGGAAAGAATAGCTACAGCAAAGATTGAATGGGCAGAATTTAATTGGTGATAAACAAAAAATTATGAATTATAGATTTTTGCTTAAAAAACTACAAGGAAAAATACAATTGAGTAAAATATGAAGTACTTGAGGGACATAAGCATTGTTTTAGATGAGCTAAATCTGATGTATCTATGAAACTTCTATATTGTCTGAGCCATTAACACCCTGGCATCTGACCCCTGCCTGATCTCGTAAGTTAAGCAGGGTTGGCCTTGTTAGTCCTTGGATGGGAGACCTCCTGGGAATAGCAGGTGCTGCAGGCTAGAGAGGAGGACCTGGCAACCCACTCCTGAAACAATCTGCCATCCCTATGGAATCCCTATGAATAGCAGAGAAGCACTGATATAGTGCGGGGCATGGCACAGTGTTGGGGAGTGTTTCATTCTGTTGTACCAAGGGTCACTATGAATGTGACCTGACTCAACAGCACCTAATAACATATAACTGGGCTGAGTTTTAGCTCAGTTAGTAAAGTGCTGCTCTGCACTTTCTGAGGACCCGGATTCAATCCCTAACACCACAAAAATGGGAGAAGGACGTGGCAATCCACTCCTGAAAGCAATCCCAAAACAGGTTGCCATTGAAAGCCCTATGAGGTTCTTATGAGTCGGACCTGACTCAATGGCACCTAACAACAATGAAAGTTTCAGAATACATGATCCCAATAAGCAGGTGGAAACAAATGTCCAAAAGATCTAATAATTAAGTGGCAATAGACTCTGGGGGAGAAAGTTTAGAGACAGTCAAGTTCAGAAGGGGAAAAATACATGTGAAGGTGCTATAGAGAGAGATGGGAGAAGCAGCAGGTGATCAAGGAGAGAGAAACATGTTATGCATGCAGCTTACACATCAAGATCATACAACTTTTCAGTGCCAATGCTAGGATGTCAATCAAGCAGTAAGATGTCCATGAACAGTTCTTTATCATCACAATATACTACATTGAACATAATTTTGAGTTAATATGGAGTCCTAAAGAGAACCACCATTAAAGCTTGAGCTATTTATGTAACAGACAAGGTTAGCCAGGACTGATAATAAGTATATTAGGATTAGAATAATGTACTTAACTCTTAACTCCCTTCTCAGTTAAACTACCCATAAGTACCAAATCTGCTGAGTATTTTATACTTATAGGACAATGCAACTCAGACTAGCCATGTTTCAAAACACTTAACAGCAACACAAGAACAGTACCTGCTACTGTTGGTTGGTCCAGCCCCAACTACTCAAAATTCCTACTTCACTCTCCCCATCTCATGCTGCTGCTGTTGTTTTTAGGTGCCATCAGGTCAGGTCCTACTCAGTGACCCTATTAGGTACAACAGATGAAACACTACCCAAGACTGGCCATGCCCAGCACCACTGTCAGTGCTTCTCTGCCATTCATAGGGTTTTCAATGGCTGATTGGTTTTTTGGGAGTAGACTGCCAGGCCCTTCTCCCAAGCCTACAGCACCCGGTGTTGCTAAGGTGGTCTCCCATCCAAGTACTAACCAGACCTAACCATGCTTAGCTTCTGAGATCTGACAAGATCAGACTCCAGGGGGCTATGGTTGCAGGCTCATCCCATACTACTGATCTAAAACTGTTTATAAATTCCTCTTGCTTTCTATTTAATGATTGTAGGATCCAGAGAGATGTACTCTTTTTGGTTCCTAATTTTCTAAATTTTGTTCTCTTTCCCCCTCAGGTTCTCTCCCTCCCTTCCTTCCCTTTTAACCAATGCTGTTGGTTAGTTATCAATTATACTGATCTTTTCAAAAAACTAATTTTTTCGCTTTGTTGATTTATATGGTAGAATTACTTTCTATTCACTAACTCTGCTCATCTTCACTTCTACTTTAGGTTTCATTTGTTATTTTTTCTACATGCTTAAGAAAGCTTTTTCTAGTGCATAAATTTAAGGCTATGTATTTCACCCTAGCATTTATACTTTAGCAGCATTCTAGTTCATTATAGTTCATCTTCATTTTCAACCAATTTGAAACACCTACTTTTCATCATGATTTCTTCTTCGAGCCATAGGTTATTTGTAAGTATAATAATTAAATTTCCAGGCAATTGGAGATTTCTGGTTCTCTTTTGTTATTGGTTCCTACTAATTATAATATAGTCAAAGAACATACTCAATTATTAAAACCAAAGTTTTATTAGGTCTGTACAACTCCCATGTGCAATGTTCTATGTGTGAAAATCAGATCAAGTCTGTAAACTTCAATGTATGAATCTTCTTTCTATACATACATCCAAGCTTATTCTATCAACTTCTGAGAAACACACTCAAGACTTTTACAAATCTATCTCTGTGTGTTTGTCTTTTCCTCCTTTCAGTAAAAGGTGTTCAAACTGTTGTTGTCGGGTACAGATTTAGGACTATGAACTTTCTGGTGAACCAATGCCCTTATACTACAAAATGTAGTTCTCTTTTTCTACTATCACTTATTGTATTAAAATCTTTGCCTGATAGTAAAACTATAACTTCTTTCAGTTAGCATTTTGATGGTATGCCTTTTCCTACCATCCTAGAAGTGCAACCCGAGTGCTCCTTGAAAGCAAGGATGGCCAGACTGTATCTTACCTACTTTGGACATGCTGTCAGGAGGGACCAATCTCTAGAGGACTTCATGTCTGACAGAGTAGCTGGTCAACCAAAAAAAAAAAAAAGGAAAACCCTCAATTAGGTCTGCAACAAGGGGCTTAAACATAAAAAAGATTGTATGAATGACACAGAGTCAAGGAGTGTTTCATTCTGTTGTACATAGGGTTGTTATGAGTCAGACTCCACTCAACGGCACTTAATACCAACAACACTTAAGGTATGCCTTGTAAGAAACAAATAGTTGAGGTATTACTATTTGTACATGCTGGTAATTTTGGCCATTTACTGGGAATATTAAGTCTAGCTGCATTTCATATAATTACTAATTTGTTTGGCTGCCTTTTTTATGATGTCTTTTTCTCCTTGCTGCCTTTTGAACTAATTATACATATTCTATTATTCAATATTTCTCTCTATTCTCTTGATATATTCTCTCTCTTCTCTTTCAATATTTTCTTATTTATCCTTCACTTCTTAAGATCTCATATGTATACTGTTGTTACTTCTATAGTGCTAGAATTATAAAATACTGCTAGGTTGCAGTTTTGTTCCTATGGCTTTCTTATGGTCTGTCCCTTTATCTGGATGAAGCTCTACAGTGCTTTCATTTGAAAGGACAGTAGGTTCTTCTCTTCTTGCTACCCAGATACCATACGAATTGCTTTGCTTTTAAAAAATTTTTAGTTTCATTCTTTATGTTCTTAGGCTAGGTAGATGTCTAGAGAGGAGAGAAAGCACGGTTGTGATGAAAATCATCAGTGTGTATTCACCATCTCCCCAAGGGCTTTCAACTCTCACCTACCGTTCTCATGGTCCCTCCCCTACAGAACCTTTTATCTCAATCTCCTTTGGGAGACTTCGATTCATCACTTCTGCCCAGGTGGGCTGTGGAATTTAGCAAATATATTAAAGGGTTTTCTCTGTGTTTAAAGATCCCTTACATTTCCAATTTCTCATTCAAGCCCCAGGCTCTAGCCCAAACTCTGGAACCATGAAAAAGAATATCCTACAGCTAGCTGCAGACCTCTCAGCTCATTCCTAAAAGGTATTCTCCTGGTGCAGCATTTTATTTCCTTTTATCATTTTTACTTTGACAATTTTCTACCTTAAAAAGTATAATTTTTGTAAATTGCCTGACTTTTCTAGGTGTTTTATTAAGTCTTGAACTACCAAGAATTTGTGCATCCTACCCAGAAAATTTTCCTCATTCTACTTCTTTGGTAAATTTCTCTTAAGCATCTACAAGTTCAACTACCTTCGTGTGCATGACTTTAATTTCAAAATAAGAGATAAGACCACTTATCCCTTGAAGACACAACTGAAGAGTTAAGATTTGAGAGGAATGGAAAAGATTTAGAAACCTAGCCCTAAGAATACTATAGAAAATCAACTAGAGTGTGAGAACAGAAATTTTATCAGGTATGTATAATCAAACTATGTATTAAAAAATTATTCCATGGAAGTTCCACTTCAGGATGTAAGGAAAGTCACAATAGACCATCACTTTGTCCTAACAACCAAAACAAGCCACGTAAGCTACAAAATGGTGGTTTCTCTGAACCATCCAACAGCTAAATATGCAAAGCAACTTGAGCGGAACTAAATTCCAGAAGTGTTGGGCCTTGATAGAAAAGAAGCCCAGAGATGGGTCTCTTTCCTGGTGGGCTAACTAAAGAAGAATAACCTCACCATAGATAAGGGAAGGGGAAACCAACTAAATGAGCTTTAATGAATTTTAGTAGCAACATGTGCACTGGTAAGACATATTAGAATTCTAAGGATCCACAGAGCCAACTGTATCCACCCAACCAGTCACTCTCAATGGTCTTCTTCAAGTGCTTGCCAAAGTATACCAAAGATTGGAGAATAGCACTAGAAAGCTGAGGGAGATTCCCTGAGAGTCTTAAGGTCCCTCTACAAAGCAAGAAATTTGCCCTGTGAAGGGGGACAGGGAGAAAAGCAAGACAGGTGAGAGAAATCAATTCAAGATACTATAGACATTTACCTGCAAAAACCTGTGGGGACAGTGGAGATGAAAGAAAAGCGTCCATTTAGATATCCTGGACATTGAACTACCAACACAAGGGAAGATCAGGACTATATACACCTTAGGAAGATATTACTAGTAGAAAGATACCTCTACTAGTCGCAAAAGCCTGAGGCAGGACTAGAGAGCAAGCATAACCTGAGAATAAGCTAGGAATTGACAACTGGGCTACAGAGAAATCTCCCATGGTTCAGAAAGCTGGTGGCTCAGAAGTTTTTTTGTTGTTGTTGTTTTGTTTTGTTTTTTAAAGGAATTAAAAATCGCACGTGGACAACAAATTTTACAAAAAGAAATTCTTGTTCTGATTCTCAAAACACTTTAATTAAACTGAACTAAAACTGCAACAAAGCCCAGCACAAGGTCAACTTCTTGTTAGGTGCCATCAAGTTGTG
Source organism: Pedetes capensis (assembly GCA_007922755.1). NCBI lineage: Eukaryota > Metazoa > Chordata > Mammalia > Rodentia > Pedetidae > Pedetes > Pedetes capensis. The sequence goes on along the minus strand of VMDO01000633.1, from coordinate 144,566 downwards.
TCTGACTCATAGTGACCTTCATAGGGTTTTCAATGGCTGATTATTTCGGGATTGCCTCAGGAGTGGACTGCCACATCCTTCTCCCATTTTTGCGGTGCTGGGAATCAAACCCAGGACGTCAGAGAATGCAGAGCATCACTCTACCAACTGAGCTAAATCCTAGCCCCACAAGGTCAACTACACATACCTTGTTAACTTAGTTTTACATTCTATCAGACTGACTTAAGAAATGGGGTATATCTGGGAGGTAAAAAAAGAATTATTTCAATCTGTTGAAGTAAATCTGTTACTGTTTTTATACAAGTGTTCAGCATTCAATCAAAAATTATAAGACAGGGGCTGGGGATTTAGCTCAGTAGTAGAGCATTTGCCCAGCAAGTGCAAGGCCTTGAGTTTGGTCCCCCAAACCAAAAAAACCTTTTTTTTAAAGACATAGGATATAGTAAACACAGTCAAAAGATGACTCAGACCAGAGAGGGTGCAGAGGTTAGAATTATGAGGTAGGGACTTTAAAATAACTTTAATAAAAACACTAAAGGATTTGGTGGAAGAGACAGACAACATGGATAACAAAATAAAAAATTTCAGCAGGGCTTGGTGGCACATGCCCACAATCCCAGCAACTGGGGAGGCAAAGCCAGGAGGATCTCAAGTTCAAGTCCAGAGGCAGCCTGCATAACTAGGGGAGACTCTGACTCAAAATAAAAAATTAAAAATGGCCTCAGGATGCAGCCCAGTGGTAGAGTACTTGCAAATTAGGTATGAGGCCATGGGTTCAACCTCCAAGTATCACCAAAAAAAATAAAGAAATAAATATAATATAAAATAAAATAAAATTCAGAGACATTAATGCTATAAAAGCTCACATGGAAACGTTAGAAATTAAAGATTTCGCGAGATGGGTTTAATAATAGATAGAAATGATCAGTAAACTTAAAACACAGGCTACATTAAAATACCCAAATTAAAACACAAAAAGAAAAAAGTATGGGAAAAGCATTCAGAACATCCAGGATTGAATGTCAGCGGGGTTAAGTGTTCATTCTTCCCAACTTGAGCTGTGGACTCAATGTAATCTATATCAAAATTCCAGCAATTTTTTAAAGAAGTTGGTAAGATAATGCTAAAATTCATGTGGAAACACAAAGGTCTAGAATAATCAAACCAATTTTGAAAAAGAAAAAAGAAATTGGAAGACCTACACAGCCTTATTCCAAGACTTACTAAAAAGTCTTAGTTAAGTCAGGCATGGTGGCATGTGTCTGAAATCATAGCATTTGGGAGGCTGGGGCAGGTGAATTGTGAGGTTCAGGCCAGACTGAGTCATATAGTGAGACCCTGTCCCCAAAAGCAAAGAAAAGAAACCAAACAGCCTTAGTAAGTAAGAGTACAGAGTGAGCATAAGAAAAAAAAAGATTATGGGAACAGAAGAAAAGAACCACATATACACAGTCATCTCATCTTTCTACTAAGGCACCAAATCAGTCGGCTTTTCAACAACTTTTCAATTGTATGTAAAACAATTAGCCTCAACCACTACCTTATGCCAGTCTCAATGGGAAATCAGAATTTCAAGCTTTTGAAAGAAAACACAGAATATTTTCATGACCTTAAACATGAAAAGCACTTACCATTAAAAAAAATCTATAAAAAACAAATCCTCAAAAATTAAGAATGCTTATCAAAGGACACAAATGAAAATGGGGTAGGCAAGGCATGTTGTTGTTGTTGTTGTTGTTAGGTGCCGTCGAGTCGGTATCCGACTCATAGCGACCCTCATGGGGTTTTCAATGGCTGACTGTTTCGGGATTGCCTTGGGAGTGGATTGCCAGGCCCTTCTCCCATTTTTGCGGTGCTGGGAATTGAACTCGGGACCTCAGAGACTGCAGCGCAGTGCTCTACCCACTGAGCCAAATCCCAGCCCAGGCAAGGCATAGACTGGGAAAAATATTACAATAAACATATCTGACAGGACTGTTATCTAGAATGTATAAAGAACTCCTGAAAAACAAAGAAAAAGAAACTGAATTTTTTCTTAAATAGGAAAATGACAAGTTACAGACACTTCATAAAAGATAGTAAAGCAGCACATTAAGAGGTGTTTAATGCCATCAATCATCAGGAAAATACAAACTAAAACCACAATGGAATACAATTTCACACTTCTGGAATGGCTTTAAAAATCTGACACTACCAAATGTTGAAGAGTGCACTATGTAAGTACCTTATTGCTACTGTAACAAATTATAACCAATTCAGTGCCTCAAAACAACACAAATTTACCAAAATCAGTTTCAGTGGACTAAAGTCAAGGTGTCTAGAAGAGCTGAAAGTTCATTTATTTCCTTGCCGTTTTCAGCTTCTAGTGGCTGCCTGCATTCCTTGGCTTGTGTTCCCACCCCTCACCTTCAGAACACAACATTCCAGTCTCTGCTTCTGTTGTCATACTGCCATTCTCCCCTTCTGTCATCAAATCACCCACTGTATTCTTCTATTAAGAATACTTTTGTTCATACTTAGGAAACACCCAGACAACCAAGGATAATCTCCCTAGCCCAAGATCCTTAACTTACATCTATAATGTCCCTTTTGCCATTTTATATAATATCCACAAGTTCTGGCAATTGTTGCCGTTATTAAGTGCCGTCCAGTTGAGCCCAACTCATAGCAACCCTACGTATAGCAGATTGAAACACTTCCCAATTCTGAGCCAGGTACACGATCTTATTTATGTTTAAGCCCATTGTTGCAGTCACTGTGTCAATCCATCTGGTGGAGGGTTTTCCTCTTTTGCATTGACCTGCCACTCTCCCAAACACGATGTCTTTCTCCAGGGCTTGGTCCCTCCTGACTACATGTCCAAACTATGTAAGATGCAGTCTGGCCATTTTTGCTTCCAAGGAGCACTCTGTTTGCATTTCTTCTAGGACAGATCTGTTGGTTCTTTTGGCAGTACATGGTATATTCAATAGACGTCTCCAGCACCACAATTCAAAAGCATCAATTCTTTTCCTGTCTCCCTTGTTCAATGTCCAGCTTTCACAACCATACGATGCAACTGAAAATACCACGGCATGAGTCAGACACACCTTTGTGTTCAATGCGACATCTTTACTTTTCAATACTCTAAAGAGATCTTTTGCCACAGCTTTTCCTAGAGCAATGCGTCTTTTGATTTTTTTGACTGCTGCTTCCACGGGTGTTTATTAATAGGGCCAAGCAAAGCAAAATCTTGGACAACCTCAATTTTTTCTCCATTTATTGTGAAGTTGCATACTGACCCAGTTGTAAGGATTTTTGTTTTGTTGATGTTTAGTTATAACCCATATTGAAGGCTATGATCTTTGATCTTCATCAGTAAATGTTTTATATCCTCTTCACTTTCAGCAAGCAGAGTGGTGTCATCTGCATAACACAGGTTGTTAATGAGTCTTCCTCCAATCCTGATGCCATGTTCTTCCTCATAAAGTCCAGCTTCTCGGATTTGCTCAGCATATAAACTGAAGAGATAGGGTGAAAGTATACAGCTCTGACACACGCCTTTCTCAACTTTAAACCAGGCAGTGTTTCCTTGTTCTATTCGATCAACTGCCTCCTGGTGCACATACAGATTTCTCATGAGTACAATTAGGTGCTCTGGTATTCCCATTTTCTGAAGTGTTATCCATAATTTATTATGATCCACACAGCCAAATTCCTTTGCATAGTCAACAAAATATAGACAGACATTTTTCTGATATTCTCGGCTTTCAGCAAATATCCACCTGACATCAGCAATGATGTCCCTGGTTCCCTGCCCTCTTCTGAATCCCGCTTGATTTTCTGGTAATTCCCTGTCTATATACTGCTGCAGTCACTTTTGAATGATCTTTAGAAAAATTTTGCTTGTGTGTGATATTAATGATATTGTCTAATAGTTTGCACATTCAGTTGGACCCCCTTTTTTGGGAATAGGCACAAATACGGATCTCTTCCAGTCTGGCAATTAGGACCTGGATATCTTTGGAGACCATTCATTATTCAGCCTACCACAAGGAACTTCTAAAATACTCATACACTGCTGATATGTAAAATGATATAATGGCCTTTGGGAAAATGGCAAGTTTCTAATAAGTTCACTTCTAGATATTAAAGAAAAATTAAAACATAGGTCCACAAAGAGAGACCTGTATAAGAATGTTCATAGTAGCCACAATCATAACAGCCAAAGTATGAACAAGAAAACATTTTTTAGCCAGGTGCCATGGCACACACCTGTAATCCCAGTGACCTGGGAGGCTTAGGGAGATGGCATCTTCGAGGCCAGAGGCTACCTGCACAACTTAGTGATATCGTGTTTCAAAATAAAAAATGAGAAGGGGTTGGGGGTACAGCCCAATGACAGAGCACTACCATGCACAAGACCCTGGGTTCAACTCCCAGTGGAAGGAAGGAAGGAAGGAAGGAAGGAAGGAAGGAAGGAAGGAAACATTTTGAAAGTGCAATATATTCATACAAAAGAATACTGCTCAGAAAAAAATGAGTAAGCTACTTATATACTATACAACATGGGTAAGTCTCAAAACATGTTGGGTAGGATATATATCTGCATACACACATATACACACTGTCTGATTCCATATATACACTATTACATATAGTGTATATATATGTACCATACTACTGTTTGATTCCACTTATGACTTCCCACAACAGGCAAAACTAATTTAATGACAGAAGTCAAAATGATTATCTCAGAGGCATTAGGGAAAGGAATGGAAATGCTTGGACTGAGGCACAAAGTACCTTACAGCAATGATAAAATCATCTCTTGCTTTCTTTGTTGTTTTAAGAGAGAGTCACATATTAAATATACAATTGTTTAAAAAACTCATAGAATTGAACATTTAAGATTTGTCCATTTCATCAAATGTAAATTATCAGAATTAAAAACATTTGGACAAATACATTAAGAAGTTCCTAAATAAAGTTAAGCCTACAGCTGTAGCCCTGTGGCATCCGATCCCTTCAGATCTCAGAAGCTAAGCAGGGTCGGGCCTGGTTAGTACCAGGATGGGAGACCACCTGGGAACACCAGAAGCTGTAGGCTTGGGAGAAGGACCTGGCAACCCCCTCCCAAAAATCAATCTGCCATTGAAAATCCTACGAACAGCAGAGAAGCACTGACAATAGTGTTTCCCCTGTTGTACAGAGGGTCGCTATGAGTCGGATACCGACTCGACGGCACCTAACAACAACAACAACAAATAAAGTTAAACAGACTTCTTTAGCTAAGGCCTTTTCAAAACCTTCAATACACCAGTGTATACTATAGTTTTCAGAAGGGAAGTGGCGGCAATTCTCCAGACGATGCAAGAGGTATGTGCCCAGAACCTCCAGGTAGGCTCTGCAAGCAAATGGAGGCATATGTTGGGGGACAGGACTGGGGAAATTTTTTTTATTGTACTGAGGACAAAACTTGAGAGCCCAAGTAACAACTAATGACAAACTATCTCCAGTACTGACAAGTAGGGTTGTTGTGATAAAGCTGTATATTTATTTAAAAACGAAATGTTAAACATAATCTCACAAAGTCTTTGAATTCTCAAATCCATTCTCAAAAATGGTCTTCGACCTGAAGATCCTCAAGCCTTGGCATAGTTTGAAAGAAAATAATGGTCACAATCTAATTAATAATCATACTCAATTCCCTCAAAAGTGAAGCCTCTAAGTCAAGAGACCTTCCTAAGAATCTTCCAAAAGAGGCAACACAGTATGTTAAGTTTCATCAAATGGGCCACAGGCTCCTTATAGAATCTGCCTAACAATGTTGCACTGTCAGTACAGAGCCCTGCTATAGTTTAGGGTTAAAAATGTGAAAGGAGCCAATAAACAGGATTATGGGAATTTCTTTAGCAATATGGCAGAAATAGTGGCAACGTGAGGTTTACGCAGTTAGGGAATTGTAAGGCAATTAAAGGAACAATAATGAAAACTTGACAGGAGCCCTGTTAAACCAACTACAGTGGGAGATGCTATAATAAAACACAAAAATAAGCACTACTGCGTATAAAGCTTCAACTTGAGAAAATAAGCACTGAAAACTCCACCACACATGTGATAATCTGCCAACTACAAGCATGAGACTAGAAGGCAGCAAAAGGTATACTGGCTACCTTTGGCCCCTGCTGAATTCCTACTCTGTGCCATAAAGTACACTCTAGGTAAGCCAACTATATAACATCATGTGATGGTCTTATCCTAGCAGAGAACATGATTAATTCAACCTTTGGAAGGGAGAGGTATCACACAAGTGACAACAGAGCAGAAATCTGAAGAGACTTCAGAGACGGCAGACCAGGAAGAAAGCTCAGCATATTTTTTGTACACAGGAAACATTTTAGGAGATACAAAAATATTTAGGTTACCACTAGAATGTGGAGTACAGGAAGCACTGTGGTAGGAGGTGAGAGGGAAATAAAGCTGATTAAAAAGGTGAAGACAGAAATTAGTGCTCATGACAGAAATACTAACTCAGTTATTTCAGAGACAAATCATATGTCTTACTGACCAACTGGATGTGGAAAAAGAGGAGTCAAAGTTATTTGACACAGTTACCTGCTGCAACTGGGCAGCATCGAAAGGTGCAGTAAGCACTGCCTGGAAGGCGGACAGAGGAGCAAACCTAAAGGCTAAGGGTCCATGGTCACTTTTATACATGCTCTTATGTAAGCAGCTATGTCCATCCCATGACCAGGAGGCAGTGTGAAATATGGGAGACTCAGGACAATGGTCAGTGCACAAGTTAACAGCATCCCAAGCTAGGCAGAGACAACTGTATCTTGAAGATAAGCAGGACAGCCAGTCCACAGGTTTGGTTTCTGAGGACCGTCTCCACCTATTCTAGCTCCCACTTTAAAATAAATCCTCTTAAACTGGGAATGGTGGCTCATGCCAGTAATCCCAGCAACTCAGGAGGCAGATGCAGGAGGATCACAAGTTTGTCACCAGAGGCAGTTGGCATACTTTCGCAAGACCTTGTCTCAAAATCAAAAGTAAAAAAATGGGCTGGGGATACAGCTCAGTGGTACAGCACTTGCAAAACATGCAAGCATGAGGCCCTGGGTTCAAACCCAAAGTACAAGAAAAGAAAAGAAAAGGAAAAAGAAAAAGAGAGAAAAAATTCTCTTGTGAAAAACTGATAGAAAAAGCAAAATATAAAGGAATCCACCTAAAAGTGCCCATGCTTTTGGTTCAATTATTCCATTCACAAGAATTTAGCCCAAAAATGAATAATAATTGAGCTTTTGTACAATCAGCAAAGATAAAAGGATTCTCACTTTCAGGAAGACTCTTGAGTAGTTTCAATGCTACACTTTTGTTAGGAGAAATGTTTCTTAGGAATCAAGATGTTTTCTTGGAGATCTAAACATTGTCTATAAAACTTTTAAATTTTTTTCCTCCTTGGAAACAAAAACACCTTACATTGAGCCTATGACCATGTGACATGGAACTGCCACATGATTTCAGAGTCCCATGTCTTACAATATCAGTTATGATGAATTTAAAACTAAGTGAGCACTCAGCAATCATAGCTGGCTAATATTTAATGATCTCTTGACAATTTTAAAATTATGTCATCAAATAATATTTGTCAGTAATACTGATAATATGTTTCAACTGAGCATTTATTTTACTTGAAATAACTTAAGTATTATATTTAGCCAATGTCTGAAATGTAAATAGATTGAATGTAGGTTGACAAAGAACAGACAGCAATACGTCCCAGGTTGAAAACAAATGGAATTAAAAAAAAAAAAAGAAAGAAAACTAGATTTATCACCAAATTGTTATCAAAAAGTGAATGAGTCCTTTATAAACCATCGGGTTTCCATCAGTAGTGTGGCAGCAAGCTCACTGAAGAGTTTTTCCCAACAGCTCCAAAAACTGAAAACTAAGTTCAGATGCTGTTGGTGGTGGTGGTGGTGCTGTCGAGTCAGTATCCAACTCATAGCGTCCCTAAGTACAACAGGCAAAACACTATCGTCAGTGCTTCTCTGCTATTCATAGGGTTTTCAATGGCTGACTGATTTTTGGGAGTGGGTTGCAGAGTCCTTCTCCCAAGCCTACGGTATTTGGTGTTCCCAGGCAGTCTCTCATCCAAGTACTAACCAGACCTGACCCTGCTTAGCTTCTGAGATCTGACAGGATTGGACACCACAGTGCTACAGCTGCAGACAAGTTAAGATGCTAATGGTTTCTAATTCCAGCAATAAGTGATTCTTATATAACACACATTTCAAAAGAACAGGAAGACTTTGTATTTACTACTGAGTAAGAAAGCTTTCAAATGATATCTTAGTAAAATTGGGATTCTATGATTACTCACTGGAAAGTTTCAATTAGGTAACGGATCTGATTATCCTGAATTTCTAGTAAATAAAGCCTTCAAGTTATTAATAATTCTGTAACAATTTTACAAATAGCATACTCTAGCCAGGCACAATGACACCCACAGTAATCCCAGCAACATGGGAGGCTGAGGCACGAGGATAAAAAGTTTAAGGCCAGAGAGGCAAGGCTGTGCAACTTGAGACCTTTTCTCAAAGTAAAAAATAAAAAGAGAATTGGGGGTGCAGCTCAGTGGTAGAGTACTTGCCTCATGTGTAAGGCCCTGGGTTTAATCCCTGGGTACTGAAAAACAAACAACAAAAACCCAAATATTATTCTCTCCATGCTTTATTAAGCTACAGTTCATATTCTTTGTAGTCTTCAACTGGATTGTGTTCTTCTGTTTTTACTTTGATATGTTGTTAGGTGCCGCTGAGTCGGTATCCGACTCATATCGACCCTCATAGGGTTTTCAATGGCTGACTGTTTCGGGATTGCCTTGGGAGTGGATTGCCAGGTCCTTCTCCCATTTATGCGGTGCTGGGAATTGAACCCAGGACCTCAGAGACTGCAGCGCAGCACTCTACCAACTGAGCTAAATCCCAGCCCCAATTGGTGTTATAACTCATACTTTTTTTTTTTTTTTTTTTTTTAACATGTACACCCTGTTGTGCTTGGTAAATTTAGGCTATTCTGGTTTAGGATGTATTTCATTTGGAAAGTAAGTCTCATGCCCTAAGATTAGACAACCATCACCTAATTTTGGCTTGTCTCTGATGTATTAACAAAAAAATCTCCAAATACTTCAAATTTTTCATCTTCTAATGTTACGAAATGGACAAATTTATATTTCAAGTTAAAATACGTCAGGATATCATTTGCTTCTTTTTAAAGACATCCTATTCTGACCCGCAATATAGAAGGAAACATTTAAGTCTTAAGTGCGTACATGTAAGTCTCCAGTAAGCATACACTCACTCACTGAATCTTCCTAAGAACTAGGTGGGGCAGGTACTATTATTGACAATAATGACTATTATAGACATTTTATTTTTCATATGTAACTTTCTAATATATCAGAAATTTGTTTTTAAGAGGTAAGATGGTGACTTAATCACATCTTACAAGGATAGCCTATTTTATCAGCGCTGTTAAAATTTCTCTCAATAATTCATAATGCCACTCCTGTCACATATCAAATTCCTATTAAATAAACATCTCACTGTGGACTTTTTATTCTGTCTATTGGTGTCTCTGTTCATACTTATCACTAGTATCAGTTTTAGTTATCAATCCTTTCTAGTTAGTTTTGACATATGCCAGGGTGAGCAACCCCCTTCATTTTTCAAACTTGGTTACTATTGTTTCAAATTTATAGCATATCACGTTCCACAAAAATCCTACAGGAGTTTTACTGGAAGTGCAATTAATTTTTATTAACTTGTGGGGAACTAACATCTTCATCACATCCAATGTTCCTATTATGAAAACGTGATCTTTTCATTTGTTTTAGACTCAATATCCATCAATAAGTTGCATAATAGTCTCCACAAAGGTCTTTCAATTTTTCTTAAGTTCACTTACTCTTCCAGGTACCTTGGTTGTTATTGTGAATGGGATGTTTACTGTCATAAAAACAATTAAAGGATTGGGGTGTAGCTCAGTGGTGGAACACGTTTATCAGGACCAAGAGGCCCTGGGTTAAATTTTCAGCACCCAAATTAAACACTTAGGTTGAATATCCTTGTCCTTTCCATCCAGCTGTCAAATCCAGTATTGCGTCAGATGTAAGAAATAAGACATGATGGCTGGGTGCCACAGTGCACACCTGTAATCCCAGCAACTACGGAGGCTGAGGCAGGAAGATCACAAATTCAAGGCCAGAGGCAGCCTGCACAACTTTGAGAGACTATGTCTCAAAACAAAAAATAAAAAGGGGCTGGGTGTGTAGCTCAGTGGTAGAACACCTGCCTAGCATGGTCGAGGCCCTGGGCTCAACCCCTAGTACTGGAAGAGAGAAAGAGGACAGGGTAAGGGAAAAGGAAAGAAAAAGGGAAGGGGAAAGCGAAGAAAGGATGGATAAATATAGCTAAAGGCTTTCTGAGCCCATTTCACTGCTTACTTCTCAAGAAGATAACCACTTATACTGATTTTTTTTGCCAAGGCCACTTAACAGTTTTCCTACATAGCATATCCAAGTAATACAGTTTGGATACTTTATAAACTAACACGAAAGTTTAATACTCTTTGTGTTAGTTGGCTTTCTTCATTCAGTAATAACTATCCATGCTGACACATATGTAATCCCAAATCCTAGTTCACTCACTTTAGCTGACATATAGCATTCCACTGTATGACTATTACAGCTCATAGTCCATTCTCCTCTTGATGACTACTTAGATTTCCAGTTTTCCATTCTTACTAGCTGTCATGAATAGCCTAGGTTGTTTTATTTTTTTTCTTTTTACATTATGTGAAAGCTGTTCTAGTGAAGAAACTTTCAGACTTCTTGACTAACAGCCCCATAGTGAGAAATACATTTTACACTGTACACACACACACACACACACACACACACACACACACACACATGCACACTCTTAAGACAGACATCATCGCCTATGCTGTACTCTATTTCTCTAAACTAATGAATCACTAGTGAACTAGAAATCAGTGGAGTAGACTCTGAGACATAACTGTGAAAGAAAAGAAAAGAAGAGAACAGAACACAAGAGAAGAGAAAGGAGAAGAGAAAAGGAAAGGAGAGAGGGAGGCAGGGAGGAAGGGAAGGTGGGGAAGGAAGGAACAAGGGAGGGAGGAAGAAAGCAGACTTTAATTCCATTTTTTTCACAAGTAAAATGTATTTGCCATTATGGGTCTGTCAAAAGTGTTAAGAAAGCCACTGCTTTAGGATATGTATCAAGGAGTAGAAATGGTGACAAGGAGGACAAGTATATATGTATAACTTTACCAAGTATTACCAAAATGGTTATACCAGGGTCTCACGAGCTCCTACTTCACCCAGTATCACCAATACTCAATATTATCTGGTCCCTCTAATTTTGGCCAAAAGGTTGGATACAACATGGAGGGGTTGTAATATTTGCACTGCCTGGGCTACAAAGGAGTTTGAGAATATCTTCACCATTAATGACTTTTCTGGATTCTACTATGAACCACTGTTCACACTCCCCATCTTTTCCTTTAATTCACAGGAATTATATATATATTCAGGACACTAATCTTTTGTCGATTACACGTGTTGCAGGTATCTTCAATCAGCAACTTTTGATGGCCTTTTTTTATGTCAGTTCAACTGTTTCAAATATTATATATAAACATTTGTGTCTTCTTAAAAATCCTTCCACATGCTGTGATCTCCTAAAACTCAGAGTCTAACATTTTACTTTTCATCTTTAGTTATCTAATCTATTTAGAACTTATTTTTATGTATGGTGTAAGGTAGGTAATTCCCTGTCTTCAACACACAGAACCAAGTACACCAGCATCATACACTGAAACATTTCCCTGTCAATTTATGATGCTATTAGTGTTTCTGGGCTCTTTTGTTTTCCTCCAATAGTCTGTATCTTAGGCAAATACCATAGAGCCTTAACCACTAAAGCTATATACTATGTCCCAAGATCTGACAAAAGAAATTTCCTTTCCCCTGCTAGGATTTTGACTGGAATAACAATGAATTTATAAGTGGAGGAAAACTGATATTTTTATCACGTTATGTTTTCAATCTCTTCTTATAATTTGAAATTATATGAGTCTTAAAGTTTTCTCCATTTAGGGCCCATATATATTTTTGTTTTCTTGACAGTATTTTATAGTTTGCGTGGCAATTTTAAATAGCATTTATCTTAAACCTAAATTTTGTTTGTCGTTAGTACACAAACACATTGACTTTCATATATCAATTTTTAAAATACTGAGACATAATTTATAATAAAATCCGCAGATGGTAAGTATGCAGTTTGATGAATTCTGAAAAAATGTTTATATAACTATCATCCCAACCAAGACAGAGAAAATTTCTGTCATCCCAGAAGGTTCCCTCATGTCTCCTTTGTCAATCAATCTTTCACATCCCATGCAACTATTTACTGATTTGATTTGTAACATCAACTATTAATTTTACCTGTGCTAGAAATTCAAGTAAGTAGAATTACATCATATGTACTCTTCCAATTTTTTTATTTTTGTCAAGAACAAGTACAGAAGTTTATTGTATGATTTTTTCCCCATCATCCATGATGAGTATCATATGGATTTTCTCCTTCAATGCTAATTTCATTAATGTGATGACTTTCATTTACAGGCTTTCCAGTGTTTAACCCTTCTCACATTCCTGAGACAAATCCTAATTAGTCATGGTATTTTTGTATTGAGTCAATGATAACATTTTACCTACAATTTTTACAGTCTTAGTCACTGGGGAGATGTGACCTATATGTTCCCTTTTCATGCTAATTGGTTGTGGAATCAAGATTACAGTACCCCTGCAAAATGATTTTTTTTCTATTTTCTAAAACATTTTGTATAAGATTGTAATGATTGATTCCTAACATTTGGTAGTACCTGGCCATCTAGGGTTTTCACTTGGTGTTTTATGTTTTGTTTTGGAATTTTTAATTTTACTTTGATGTATATAGACTTCTGGTTATGACTTTAGATTGTTAAATCACATGCAGTCCAATTTCTAATTCCTAAATTTGATCATTTATTTTACTAACTGTCCACTTTGTTTCCAATTTTAAAAGAATAAAGCTAGTCATAATATTCTATAGTTTTAAAATCTTGCTGTGCCTGCAGCTATACTCAAACATTTTTGGTTTAGTTAACCTGTCATTTTCTTTTGTTTTAATCAACTGTTCTTAACTTTACACTTCCATTTTCTAAGTCATTACATTCTAAAAATTTTTCGAATTCATCAGTTCATTAACTTTTGGTTATTTACTAACAAATATTTAATGTTTTAAGTTTCTCACGTAGGCAAACGCACTACTGTATCCCACTGGTCTTTGGGATTTTTGTTTTGTTTTTTACATTGCTGGTGATTGAACCCAGGGCCTTGTGCATTCTAGGCAAGCACTCTAAAAGGAGCTATATTGACAGCCATTGTTGTTGTTAGGTGCCAGGGAGTGGAATCCAACTCACAGCAACCCTCATAGGGTTTTCAATGGCTGACTGTCTCAGGATTGTTTCAGGGGTGGACTGCCACATCCTTCTCCCAATGGACAGCTCTATTCCAGTCTTTTGCTGTTGTTTTTGTTTTTATCAGTGTTAGGGATCAAATCCAGGGCCTGGTACATACTACACAAGTACATTACCACTGAGCTACACCCCTAGCCCCCATTCTTTTGATAGTGTCTCTACAGATTTAGCGTCCCTAATCCACAAATCCAAAATCTGAAACTTTCTGAGTGCCAAGGTGACACCAAAATTGCAAAACTGCATGCCTGACCTGTGTTGGGTTACAATCAAAATGGAAGTTCACTGAAAATATTGTATAAAATTACTTTCATGGTATGTGAATACAGTGTACATGAAACATAAATGAAGTTCATGGGACCCCTCCCTAAGATCCTGGGCTGGGGTTTAGCTCAGTTGGTAGAGTGCTGCTCTGTGCACTGAGGCCCTGGGTTCGATCTTCAGCACTACAAAAATGGGAGGACCTAGTAGCCCACTTCTGAAACAATCCCAAAACAATCTGCCATTGAAAATCCTATGAATAGCAAAGAAGCACTGACATACTGCCTGGCATGGCATAGTGTCAGGTAGTGTTTTGTTCTGTTATACACAGATAGGTTTGCTATGAGTTGGACCTGACTCAATGGCATCTAAGAACAACAACCCTAAGATCTCATTACGTATATGCAAATATCCCAAGATACAAAATACAAAAAAAAAAAAATATATATATATATATATACACACACACACACACACACACACACACACAGTTGTTAGGTGCCGTCGAGTTGGTATCCGACTCATAGCCACCCTCATAGGGTTTTCAATGGCTGGCTGTTTCGGGATTGCCTTGGGAGTGGATTGCCAGGCCCTTCTCCCATTTTTGTGGTGCTGGGAATTGAACTCGGGACCTCAGAGACTGCAGCGCAGCACTCTACCAACTGAGCCAAATCCCAGCCCATACATACATACATACATACATACATACATACATATATATATATATATATCACACACCCAACACACTTACTTGTTATGGTTTGAATCAAAAATATCCTCCAAAGGTCATGTGTTTGGGTGTTTGGTACCTATCTGGTAGCACTATCCTCGGAGGCTATGGCTATGGAACTCTGGAAGGCGGGAGGGACCCAGCTTTGTAGGAGTGGGTCTTTGGAGTTTTTACCTGGATACCTGGTTCTGATGATCACCATAATATGAGGTTCTCTGCTACAGGGCCTGCCACCTACTCACCCACCACATCTTCCAGCCTCTATGGACTGAAAACTTCTAAACCACAAGCCCCAATAAATCTTCCCTCCCATAAGTTGTTTTTGTCAGGTATTTTACTGCACTGATGTACAAGCTGACTAACACTACCAGTCCAAACATTTTATATGAGGGATACCTAAACTACATGAATAAAAAGCATTTAGTTGAATTTTTTTAATTCGCATTCTCCTTTAACCAGTAAGTTTAACCTAAAGTGATATATTAAACTTATGAAGACATTTAAACTTATTTTCTGCCATCTTATTTTGTTTTCTAATGTCTATGCATTTTCTTTCCCTCTTTTTCTTTCCTTGCCTTGTTATAGTAATCAAATTTTCTTCATTTCCATCCCTATATCCTTACTTAGTGTTATATTCTATTTCAATTCTTCAGAGGATTACTCTTAAAATTGTTTTAATGGAAACCTTGAACTCAGTAGGTTTCAAGCGAAAATAATTTTAAAATATTACAAATAACAATAATAAGAAAGGTGCCGGGTACAGTGGCATGGGCCTGTGGTCCTAGCTACTAGTGAGGCTAAAAGGAGGATCACTTGAGCCCACAAGTTCAAGTCCAGCCTGGGCAACATAGCTAGAGACTCCATCCCCACATGTATCCTAAAAATAATAAAGGGACTGAAAAAAGAAAAGAATCTGACAATAGGGAGAAGAGTTAGAGAGAAACCAGAAGCAAAATTCTGATAGCTGGAAAATGGATGAATACTAACCATAAACAAATCAGAAAATACCAATTCTACACTAGCTGTAGGGAAAGCTAAGAAATACCATGAATAACAGAACCCTCAAAAAGTTTTAACTTAGCTACACCAGTTATGGGCTGCGGTTTAGCTCAGTTGGTAGAGTGTCACATTGCACTCTCAGAACCCAGGTTCAATCCCCAGCACCACAAAAACAGGAGTGGGACATGGCAGTCCACTTCCAAAGCAATCTCGAAAACAATTAGCCTCTGAAAACCCTAGGAGGGTCCAGACCCTAATAACAACAACACAGAGCAGGAACTAAGGACCAGGAGACAGGAGAAAATAAAATGGGCAGGACTGGGTAAGAACTATTTGAGAAGGTATTAGATCCTTAGATCCACTCCCCCACTTTCTCTGGGTAACTGCCCCTTGTCCTCAATGTTTAATCCCTGCAGAGGGTAAAAGAGTATCCACAAATAGGAAAGGGCCTGGGTAACGTTGTTGTTGTTGTTGTTGTTGTTTTGTTGTTTGTTGTTGTTGTTTGAGTCATGTCTGACTCATAGTGACCCTTTTAGGGTTTTCAATGGCTGATTGTTTCGGGACTGCCTTGGGAGTGGATTGCCATGCCCTTCTCCCATTTTTTGCGGTGCTGGGAATGGAACTCCGGACCTCAGAGACTGCAGGGCAGTGCTCTACCAACTGAGCTAAATCCTAGCCCTGGGTAACATTAGGAAAAACAAAAGTGGCAGTAAATGAACACAAGTATACCACCTGCCAATACTGACTCCCAATTCCCATCCTCCAGTGGGGGACTCCCAAATTGTAGCAGCCAAACCTCCACCTGGTTATTCAGATCGAGACTTTTAGGAACAGGGCACGGTGGCGCAAGTCTGTAATGCCAGTGACTTGACAGGTGGAGGCAGGAGAATTGCAAGTTCGAGGCCAGAGGCAACCTGTGTAACGTAGCGAGACTCTGAAAACATAAAGCAAAAAATTGGCTGTGATATGGCTCAGTGGGTAAGTGCTTGCAAAGAGCATGCATGAGGCCCTGGGTTCAATTCCCTAGTACCACACACACACAAAAAAACACTCCTAGTAGAATACCTATCAACCCAGGAGAAGATGTACAGATACTGGTGTTGAGAGATTACCAACAAACAACACACTCAGATCCCTCTGTCGTAAAACCGAAAGGAAGACAAGCCTCACCCACATCTCCAGTTTCTGCCTAGCATTTTAGATGGCTACTTCTTAGTGGCCTGCAGTTGTAGCCCTGTGGCATCCGATCCCGTCAGATCTCAGAAGGTAGGCAGGGTCGGGCCTGGTTAGTACCTGGATGGGAGACCGCCTGGGAACACCAGAAGCTGTAGGCTTGGGAGAAGGACCTGGCAACCCCCTCCCAAAAATCAATCTGCCATTGAAAACCCTATGAACAGCAGAGAAGCACTGACAATAGTGTTCCCCTGTTGTACAAAGGGTCACTATGAGTCAGATACCGACTCGACGGCACCTAACAACAACAACAACTTCTTAGTGAAGGCTTACTCTGATTATGTGAAGAAAAATGGCAAACAAAAGCAGAAAAATGCAGCTTCGAGAAAATTCAGACGATAGCCAAGCATGGTGTCGCATCCTAGCACTGAGGAGGTAGGAGGACTGACACAAGTTTGAGGCCAGTCTGGACTACATGGTGAGTTCCAGGTCAGCCTGGGCTACACAGCAAGACCTTATTTGAAAAAAAAAAGAGGAAAAAGTATTTTTTAATTATCAATACAGCCAGAGCAGTAAGATAAGATACAGCAAAACACTCAAGCCAAGAGCAGCATGCTCTAACAGGGAGCATTATGGAATAAAAGAACAGAGCAATAAAAGAACAGCTCTTGGGAGCCTGATAGCTCACAAAGGCAGAAAGAGAAAAAAAATGTAGAAGAAGGGGTGGAAAATAAAGTAGAGGAAACTCCCAGAAGGGAGGGGAAAAAAAGGTGAAAAACAGTAGGGAAAGGTGAAGAAGATTAGAGAACCAGTTCTGGAGTTCCAAGGTCCAAAGAGGAGTTCCAGAAAGACATGAGGGATAATGGAGAGGAGGGGAGTCACTTAAAGAAATCCAACAAAATTTCCTGAACTGAAAGATGGGAATTTCCAAATGCAAAGGACCCACTGAGACCCCAGTACAAGAGATGAAAACCCACCTATGTAATGACTGGTGACAGTGAAACCTCAGAAAGTTAAGGACAAAGAAGAGCTGGAAGTTTCCAGGATGAAAAAATAGGTCCTATAGAAAAGGATCAGAATGGCTTTGGTTTTCTCAACAGTAACACTGCAAGCGAAGTCAATTTAACAATGCCTTCCTAATTCTAGAAAAAAAGAAAAAATGACTTCCACTCTGAACTTCTATTACCCAGCGATGGTCCAATGAAAGCATTTTCAGATGTGTAATATGTCCAAATATTTAATCTTCACAATCTCTCTAAAAGAAGGTCCTAAAACATGTTTCATCAAAAGGAGAGAGGAGTTTAAAAAAAAAAAAAAAAAAAAAGAACAGGATACTCAACAAAGGAGAAAAATGAAGGCACATCTATTAACAATAGTCAAAGGAAATCCCAGAACGACTGCTGTGTACATGAGGTGTAGAGGCAAGCAGTGCAAACTGGACCAGGTTAAAAAATGTGAAGTCCTGGATAACACCAGCCCTCTCTCTCAAGTGAACAAACACTGTAAAAATCCTTGGATGCATCACTTTCACTGATGAGACCCACAGTGACGATGATAAGTGGGTGAAAGAGACTGGCTTGAGACAGGATCTCCCTAAGTTACACAGGGGCTGGGATTTAGCTCAGTTGGTAGAGCACTGCTCTACAGTCTCTGAGGCCCCGAGTTCAATTCCCAGCACCGCAAAAATTGGAGGACCTGGCAATCCACTCCCAAAGCAATCCCAAAACAGCCAGCCATTGAAAACCCTATGAGGGTTGCTATGAGTCGGATACTGACTTGACAGCACCTAACAACAACAAGTTACACAGACAGCCTCTGGTCTCAAACTTGTGATCCTCCTGCCTTTGCCTCCTGAGTCATGGGGATTACAGGCATGTATCACCATGCCAGGCTCTCAACATATAAATCTTAAGGGAACACAAACATCTAGTCCATAACAGGATAAAAGTTATAATTTTTAAAATTTAATTTATCCTAACATGCCCCAATACAATCAGTATTGAAAAATACTGATATTTTACATTCTATTTTCTGTACTAAGGGTTAAAAATCTAACATTGTATATTTTATACTTATAGCCCATCTAAATTTCAGAGGAGCTATATTTCAAGTGGGGGCTGGGATTTAGCTCAGTTGGTAGAGCACTGCTCTACAGTCTCTGAGGTCCTGAGTTTGATTCCTAGCACCGCAAAATGGGAGAAGGACATGCCAACCCACTCCCAAGGCAATCCCGAAGCAGTCAGCCATTGAAAACCCTATGAGGGTCGTTATGAGTTGGACTGACTAGACGGCACCTAACAACAACAACAACATATTTCAAGTACTCAAGAGCTACATGCAGCTGATGGCTATCATGCCAGACAGAGCAGCTCTTGAAGAACACACAAGAAACTACTAACAATGGTTCCATTTCTGAAAAGTGGAACTGCAGGTAGGAGATATAAGGGAATTTTTCATTATTTTCTGTTTTGTTCCTTTTGAATTTTGTATTGTGCACATGTATTGTTACCTATTCAAAGCATAAATTACATTCTCTAAAATAAACCACAAATGTAGATATTCTTGACTTACTGGGATACATCTGTGTGAGGGATATACTTGCCCAGAAACAAAATGAAGTATAAAGTTATTTGCTGCAGCAGTGTTTTTAATATTACAAGAGTGAAAATAAATGTCCACTGAACGAGTTCTGGTGAAATATATCACAGACAAAAGAATATCACGCAACCTAAAGAAAAAAGGCACTCATGTACTGACACAGAACAATCTATGACATGTATCACTAAATAAAATATATAACCATTTGTAATAAAAAGTGATATACACACAGTATTACTAAATGAAATATATAAACATTTGTAGATCTGGAAACACTACTTGCCTTTGGAAAGGCAACTGGGTGGCAAACAACATGATGACAAAGAGACTTTTCATTGTGTCCTCTAAATTTCAACTTATAACAACATATTACCTCTACCAGGCCACATTTAACTGTAGTTTTTTTTAAATTTATTCTGTTTCACCTCATGGTGATATTTAAGTCCACCTAAAAACTATGAGTTGGACTTGACTCGACAGCACCTAACAACAACAACAACTACTACTGGTTTTCTAGTTCCTCAGTTGAGATGTTTGAGGCTTCTTTCTCTCAGAAGCAGATGTTTCAGTATCAGGAAATTTTTAATTTTTTACTTATTTCTTAATACAGCTCCCAGAAGTAATTTTCCTTTACCTGAATAATAATATCATCTCATCCCCAGCTCCCAGGGCCTCTCTCTAGTATAAACTCCCCAAGACCAGCTTTTTCATAACACTAACTTGAGATTTTCTTTGACCTGAGCATGTGTGCTCACTCACTCACTTGCACACTCACACTCTCTCGCTCTTACCCTCAACTATACATATAAGAGAAAATATGTCAACTGTTTTATCCAATATTTCCACATGTTTGCAGTAAGAGAAATGGGCCTGTTCCAGCACGTTTATTTCTGTCACTTTAAGAAATTACAGGCATGGTGACAGGCAACTACAATCTCAGCACCCAAGAGGCTAAGGCAGGAAGATCAAGAAGCTAGCCTGGACTAGAGACCCTGTCCCCAAAACAAAAAAAAAAGAGAAGAAAGGGGAGGGGAGGGAGGGGAAGAGAAGGGTAAGGAGTACGAGGGGTGAGGAGGAGAGAGAAGAGAAAGGTGAGGAGAGAGGGAGAGAAAAGGAAAAAAATTTAAATAAAGATAGTCAATAATGGCAAACACAAAAATAGTATGATCATTGAGGAAAGACTGCTAAACTTGCCAATTCACCTGGACGGGTGGTGGGAAGGGGACTATGAAAAAGACTGAAGTCAGTAACAGAAGAAGGAAAGCAAATATAGGTTGCTCTTTTAAAAGGTACAGAGTACAGAGAAATTTCAAATATCTTAAAATTGCAGAGAAGTACAAAGTATTCCCCAAATAAATGCATGAATTTTTATTTCAAAAGAAACTCAAAGTTAAAAATTTCAACATTAAATACTTGAAATATGATGGCTGCCTCACAGGACACCTAGAGTCCCAAGGGAAATAATAATAAAATCACTATGAGACTGCTGGCAATCTATATACAAACATATCACACAGTAGATAAAAGCAGTATCACCAATAACCTGGAATTTCACAACTGGGCTAGTCAAATGATTAGTAACCAGAGTAATAGGAAGTATTTAAAAAAATTAAACCACATAAAAAACAAATTTTTCAAAAACAGATTTCTCAATTCTCCTCATAACTATGTTCTTCCCAAAGCTGTAAACTAGCAAGGAAGGACAATGCCAACTGGAAACCTAAGTTGGCTCCATAGAGAATGGTGGATTAGGTGCCCTTTAAATAAAGGCAAACAGAATTCATGTGTATAATTTTATGGACTGTCTAAACCTAATGTGAGAGTTTGGGGTTTTTTTGTTGTTGTTTATTTTGTTTTGTTTTTTTCACTACTTGGAGTTGAATACCCAAGTAGTGGCCTCACATACTTTGCAAGTACTCTATCACTGCACTGCACCCCCAGCCCACTTTTTACTTTTTTGAGACAAGGTCTTGCTAAATTACACAGGCTGCCTGTGGCCTTGAATTTGGATCATCCTCCTGCTTCAGCTTCCTCAGTCACTGGGATTACAGGCATGTGCCACTGCACCCAGCTGAGAGTTTGGATTTAAACGTAGAAGAAAGTTGTTAGGTGACTGAAATTCCACCCCTCATAGGGAGTCTTACATAAGACTACTTGTTCTATACTCAAGTTATACATACTCTTTTCACATTTAAGGTGAGTGGCACTGACAGTCTATAATCAGCTCCTAAACAGAACTTGCATACTGGTTTGTCATGCCAGATCATAAATAAGCACTTATCACAACATTATACAGGCCCAGATGCAAATCAGTATAAGTATCAAGTACTCCAATGACCCTTCAGGTCCCTGGGTCTGTCTTGCCTATCTCTTGAAGCAGCACCTTGCACCCATGTCAATCACGTGGATAGAGTCCATTGTTGTTGTTGTTGTTAGGTGCCGTCGAGTCGAGTCCGACTCATAGCGACCCTATGTACAGCAGATCGAAACACTTGCCGATTCTGTGCCAGGCAAACCATCTTATTTATGTTTAAGCCCATTGTTGCAGACACTGTGTTAATCCATCTGGTGGAGGGTTTTCCTCTTTTCCGTTGACCTGCCACTCTTCCAAAC